>PVJA010013460.1:0-49609 GCA_004027025.1 Myocastor coypus
CGGCTATGCTACTGAATTTGCCTATTAATTCTAGTGATTTCTTGGTGGAGTTATTTAGGTCTTGTAATTACAGTATCATGTCATCTGCAAATAATGATAGTTTAACTTTTTACCTATTCTTACTCATTTTATTTCTCTCTCATCTAATGACTATAGCTAATGATTCTAGAACAATATTGTATAAGAGTGGTGATAGAGGACATCATTGTCTTATACCAGATCTGAGAGCAAAAGACTTCAGGTTTTCCCCATTTAGAATTATGTTAGCCCTTGAGTTGCCATAGATGGCCTTTATCACACTGAATTAGAGGCCCTCTATTCCAATTTTCTGTAGAACTTTGAAAGTCAGTGAGTGTTGGACTTTGTCAAAAGCCTTTTTTGTATCAATTGAGATGATCATGTGGTTTTAGGATTTGGTTCTTTTGATATAGTGTATTACATTTATAGATTTGCCTATTTTGAGCCATCCTTGAATTCCTGGGATGAATCCTACCTGGTCATGATGTATAATCTTCTGATTGATTTGTTGAATTCTACCCAATTGGATTTTATTGAGGATTTTTGCATCTATGTTCATGAGAGAGATTGGCCTGTGGTTCTCATTTTTAGTTGCATCTTTCTCCGGTTGTGGTTTCAGTGTAATACTTGTCTCTTGGTATGATTTTAAAATTGTTTCCTTTGCCATTTCTTTGAAGAATTTGAGGAGCATTTTGATTCTATCTTTTGTAAATTTCTTGTAGAATTTGGCTGTGAATCCATGAGGACCTGGACTTTTCTTTGTCAGTAGGGTTTTTTAATTGCATTTTTTATTTCTTTGGCTGTTATTGGGTTATTGAAAATTTTTTTCACTTTATTACTTTTAATAAGAAGTAACTATGAGATAGATTCAAAACATGTTAGTACGACAGCCACAATAATTAATACAATGCATATTCTTGACTTAACAGTAGTTGCTCAAAGTACAAGATGCAGACATGATAACTTTTCTAAACATTATTTGTGAAAATATTTCTTCTCATTGAACTAACGGAAAGTAGTTGTATACAGAGTCCAATATTCCATGATAGTAGTGGGTTATGGGCAAAGCTGGCAATGTTGGAAGCTGTTGACTTAAGCATTTTACAGCTCAGCATACTAATCTGTCTTTAATTTTTATGCCTTGTGGTTATACCTGGCTGAGTATTTAAGGCCAACTCAATGCAAGACCTATATAACAAAACATGTAACTTTTGTATCTGACAAGGTCAGTCATATCCCCTTAAGATTTACCTTGATACCATGTACAGTGTTTTGTAAACTTTTGTCAGTGTTGGTTGTCTGCATGAGTCATGACCATTGCTTGACCAGTTTGCTCTCTGTGAAAGCCTGAGAGAATATTTTTTCCCTAGGTGACTCGCCTTATACACACTATACATTGTTGATCATTTTCCTCTGTGGCTCCATAATCTTCTTGAACAGAAAATTTGGGACACTACTGAGTTATAGGATATTACAGCACAGGTTCTGTTCTGTCCTGAGTCCTCACTGACCTTGAAGGACTAGGACCAAAATATTGGCTATCCTTATAGCCCTTTTTTTCTCCATCTTTTGATCTGCAAACTTAAGTTGTTAACCCTCCAGAAAAGAAGCTTAGTACTACTATCACTCTATAACATATTTACTTGAGCTTAACATCAATGTCTTTCTGAATATTATATGCCTTAGACTTATCATGGAACTTATATTTTCCATCCATCATTGATATTCTAATAAATACCTATAGCATGTGAATTTAAAAACTGTTACTCATTTTTAGACAGAAATTTAGAAATTAGGCATATACAAAATTGTAGCAGATGAGTTGTAAGGCATTTATCCTTGTCTCATAGTCTCTTTACACTTTTTGTTTTCTTTTAAAACAAGCTTTCACTTGAGAGAGTGTGTAACAATAATTCCAGTTACATTAGAAGCAGTGCATGTATAAAGACAGGAACGAGAGGCATTTGAAGCATGTTTTTAGTCTTACACATTGCTACTCTGAATGTCAAAAACATGTTGGAGATTCTTAGGACATTGTCGAATTAATTCTGTGTATATAAGTGCATGGTTTTTCCCCTGCCATGTTTCCTAACTGTTCTGTTTGCTATCTGTTCTTTATTTAATCCTTAAGTTCTTGATTTCCATTCAGATGTGTTATGCCTTTCCATTTTTCTTTCTTCTATTGTGTTCTTACACTAGGGAGAGTATACAATATTTACACATGTAGGTCTTGTTTATTTCACTTATTAGTATATATTCAGGATACATCCCCTTGTATATGATGTCTTTTAATTTATTACTATTTATAGCTGAGTAATATTGCATTGTATAAAAACACCACATCTTTTTCAACCTATTGAGAATTCTTGATTCACTTTTGGTAAAGTGTACCTTTCTAGGAATCTGCCTATTTTGTCTGTGTCTTCAATTCTGTGAGAGTAAAGATTCTCAAAGTAACTGTTAGCTATTAACAATCTTTCGGATCTCCACTGGGTTTCGGTAATGCCGCCCTTTTCACTCCTTGTTACTTGAGTTTGAATTATTTCTTTTCCTGTTTTTCTTTCCTGAGGTTAGTTAGGGACTTATGATTTTAGTTCACTTTTTAAAATACTGAAAGCTTTTTGATTAATTAATTCTTTGTATTGTTCTTTTTGTCTTGATTGAATTAATTTCTGCTCTAATCTCCACAATTTTCTGCCATCGTTGGGCTTTGGGATTGGTTTACTCTTCCTTGTCTAGATGATCTAGGTGCAGCATTAGAGTATTTATTTCTGCCCACTCTGTTTTCTTAATGTATGAGTTCAGAGGTATAGATTTCCCTCTAAGAATTGCTTTCATTGCGTCCCATAAATTCTGATTGGTTGTGTTTGAATTTTCATTAAACTGTAGATATTGTTTAATTTCCTATTTAATTTATTTGGTAACCCATTGGTTGTTGAGGAGGGTGTTGTTTTAATTCCATTTACTTTTTTTTTTTTTTTTTCTTTTGTCACTTATTTCCAGTTTCATTGCACTGTGGTCAGAAAATATGCATGAGATTATTTCTGTTTTCTTGCATATTCTTAAGCATGATCTATGGACTAGTATGTGTTGTATTTTAGAAAATGTCCCATTTGTAGCTGAAAAGAATGTGTATTCATAATTGGTTGGGTGGAACACTCTGTATATGTCTGCTAAGTACAGTTGTTCCAAGTTTTCATTCAGTTCTGCTACTTCTTTGCTGACTTTTTGTCTGCTTGACCTGTCTTTTTGGAATAAATGAGTGTTAAGGTTTCCTGTTAAGATTGTGGTATTGGATATTAGATTTTTCATGTCCATTAAGTTTGGTCTTATATAGCTTGGTGCTCCCATGTTAGGTGTGTACATATTTATGTGTGTTACCTCTTTGTCTTGAAATTTTTCCCTTGACCAGTATGTAGTAGCCTTCTTTATTTCATTTGATCAATCTCGGTTTGAAGTTCAGACTACTTGCAAACAGGATTGCTACCCTGCTTTTTTTGCTTAGGTGCTGGGGCATGTAGTATTGTCTTCTGTCCTTTGACTTTCAACCTATGAATTTCTTTATAAGTTGTGTTTCTTGTGTACAGTATATTGTTGGATTTTACTTCCTAAACCATTGTGTTAGTCTAGATCTTTTTATTGAAGAATTAAGTCCAAGTCCATTACATTGATGATTATATAGAAATGTATTGACTAATGGTTGGCATATTTTTTAATATACTATTGTTTTCCCCTTTTACTCCTGTGTTTCATTGATTGCCCTATTTGCTGGGTTCTCTCTCTCTCTCTCTCTCTCTCTCTCTCCCTTTCCTTCCTTCCTTCTTTCTTTCCTTCTTTCTTTCTTTCCTTCCTTCCTTCCTTCCTTCCTTCCTTCCTTTTTTCCTTCCTTACTTCTTTGTTTTTCTGAATCAGAGATTGAACTCCAGCCCTTGTGCTTGCCAGGCAAGTGCTTATTCTACTGAGCTATTTCCTAGTGTCTTGGTGGGTTCTTTCTGTTCTCATTTGCGGAGTTTGAGTCATTTTGGTCCCTCACTAAAATATTGTCTTTAGTCTGTGTAGGTTTGGCTTTGTCACTGTTAATTTGTTTAGTTGCTCTTTTTCATGGAAGTATTTCACTTCTCCATTGAACTTCAAAGACAGTTTTGAAAGGTATGGCAGTCTGGACTGGAATTTATTTTCATGGAGGACTTGAAGCATTCTGCTCCATGCTCTTGACTTCATGGTTGTGAAGAGAAATCTGCCATTATTCTGATGGGTTTTCCTTTCAATGTTTCTTTTCTCTAGAGGTTTTTAATATATTATTCTTCTGCTGGATTTCTGGGATCTTGACTATTATATGTCTGCATGTGCATGTGATTTTAGTTGGGTTGATGTCAGTTGGAGGTCTGTATGCCTCACTTAACCTGAATGCCAGGTTAGTTTTTCATATTTAGGAAGTTTTCTGCTATTACTTCTACCCACATTCCTTTCATGTCATTTGTATTGACTCCTTTCTCATTGATGCCTTTGTGTGTGTGTGTGTGTGTGTGTGTGTGTGTGTGTGTGTGTGTGTGTGACAGGGTCTTGCTATGCAGTTCAGGCTGGCCTTTAACTCACTTTTGTAGCCCAGGATGGTCTCTAACTCACACTGGTCCTCTTGCCTCAGTCTCCCAAGTGCTGTGATTACAAGTGTACACCTCTCATTCATGCGTATTAATCTCACATTGTTCATTTTTGCATAGTCTTTGTTATAGTTTACGTCTAGTTGTCCCTCTAAAGCCTGATGCAGTCATGGGTGGGGACTTCTATAGATTGAGACTTGAGTCATGAGTCACTGGAATTATGTGTTTTAGTACTGATGGGATTATCGGTCTGAGTAGGGCTGGGACTATGGGTGTGGTGTAGGGCAGATACCTAACGCAGAGAGCCTGATAGGAATATAAAGAGAGAGAGAGAGACAGACTAGAGCTGTCGCTCTCTGCTGCCCTGTTTGGTTGGCTGCCTCTATTGCCGTTTTGTTGCTGTTCTGCCGCCATGAACTGCTGCTTTCTGCCATGTGCCACTCAGCCTTGGATCCAGCCGAGAATGGACTGAAACCTCCAGTAATTGTGAGCTGAATAAACTTTTCCTTCCTTCATTTCGAGTGTTGGGTATTTGTCCCAGCAACGAGTAAAAAGTAACTAAGACAGTCTTGCGGATGTCGAATTATATTTTTCCTGCATCCCAGTTGTTCTTTTTTAAAAATTTATTTATTTATTTATTTATTCTTGTTTCAGAACTTTTTGTTTGCTTGTTTGCTTATTTTTATGGCCTGCTCAGCCTGCCCTGAGGGCAGGGCTGGCGCAGCATGCGGTGCCGGGGTTCGAACCGCGGTCCCTGCAGCCGCCTAACCTTTCCTAAGCAGGCACTTTAGACCACTGAGCCATCCTGCCGGACCCATCCTAGTTGTTCTTAAGAGATCTTGTCTTACCTTTTCATTAGCTATGACTTTTTCTTCAAGATCTGAAACTCTATCTTCACTTGGGTTCACATGGTGTTGGCAGCTTGTGATTGAGATTTCATTGTCCTGTATATCTCTTTGAAACTGCTTCATGTGATCTATTTCTTTCCTATATTGCTCCTTCAAGGATTCTATCATTTTTCTATTCTCTAATTTTTTTTTTTTTTTTTTCGTTTCAGAACCTTTGTTTATTCACTCATTTTTATGGCCGGCTCAGCCCACCCCGAGGGCAGGGCTGGCGCAGCATGTGGTGCCGGGGATCGAACCGCAGTCCCTGGAGCCGCCCAAGCTTCGCCAAGCAGGTGCTTTAGACCACTGTGCCATCCTGCCAGGCCCCCTATTCTCTAATTTTTATCAATGTCTTCTTTAGAAGCATTTAGTAGTTCTTTCATTATAGTTATCCTTTCTTTTTTTACTTCAGAGATCGTTTCTAATTTGGCTTCCTCTCTACCTGCCTGCAATTATTCCTTTACTTCAGACGCTATTAATTCAGATATTTCTTTTTTATTTCAGAGGTTATTTCTGATCCAATTTCCCCTATACTTTTCTTCAGTTGCTTATTTTTAGTTCTGGCACTATTAATTTATACATTTCTTTTTTTACTTCTGAGGTAATTTCTGATCTGATTTCCTCTATACATGTCTGCATTTGCTTCTTTACTCCAGATTGTATTAATTCTGAGGTTTCAGCTGTGTGATTCCCCATTTCTTCTTTGGGGCCTGAAATTGCATCTTGCTCCTTCTCTTGGTCATTTTGTATAGTACTGTCCTATATCCTTTGGTATAGAGCTCTGGTGCAGTTATGCAGTTAGCACTTACTGAAATTCAGGTTCAGATAACCAAGTTGGAACTTGTTCAGATGTGCTGGCTGGGTCTGGCTGTCGTGCTCTGCTTCTTCCTGATGCGACTCATGGAAGTGAACCCTCTGTGCTCCTCTGGCAAGATGATTAGCTCCTGGATTGTCTGGGAGGGTCTTAGTCCAGCCTCTTTGTAGGGAATTTTGTTGCAGGGTTCCAAAGGAGGTGCTGGGTCTGGGGTCTGCAAAAGTCCCTATGTTATGCTTGTGTCAGTCACTGGGCTCTTGGCAGGAAGGTATTCGATGGACTCAGGTAGGCAAAACATTCCTACCTACATGCATGCACCAGTCGGTGGGCTCTAGGTATGCAAGCATCTGGTGGGCACCTGTTGGAAAGTTTTTATAATAGTTGTAGTGAACTCTTTGCCAGATAATTGTAATGTCTATAACATCATTAACATATATCAATTATCTGAGATTTATCTAGGCCTTTTTTCATAGAGGATGTTTTGATTGTAACTTGAAGATTTTCATATATTATATGTTGGTTATGAGCCTCTGGATATTGTTTGACCACCTGAGGAATGTTGGTATTGTTCTAGCAGCAATTGACCTCTTGGTCCTGTGACACAAATTCCTAGCAGCTCCTGTATTTGTGCTTCCAATATCACTTCTGCTCCAAGCCTTTGTAGTACTGTTTAGATCTGTCCCATGTGTACCCCAATGTGACCTGTCTGGTACTTGGATCTGTTTTGCAGTTGTGTTCTCAACATCTTTTGCGGGGCAGAGCTACTCATACATAGCTCACGAGTGGTCTTACAAGTTTCCAAACAATCCTTTTGATCACTTTTTAGAGTTTCTCCCTCCATCCTATCTTCTCAGTAGTTGGAATTACCTGTGACTCTCATTTCAATCTTGCAGTCCCAAAACTTTGGGTCTGGCCTACCTGAACATCTTGAATATGTCAGGCAGTTGGAGAACAGACTAAAGGAAAAGGAATTAGAGATTCAGTCACATGCTAGACCTGCTCTTCTGATCACAGACACAGATTCTTCTCAGTGTTAAGCTCCTGCAGTTTGGTTATCACCTCCACTCAACTCCACATTTAGGTGCTGCATGCAAAACAAAGGAGAGGAAGAAAGTGGAAGAAAAAAAGAAATTGGGGTTGCATCTATGTTCTTCTACAGATTCAGCTGTCTTTTTACCCCACAAGCAAAGCTGGAGGGCGCGTGTGCCGATGCCTTTTGTATAATTTGGGTTTCCTTAGCCTTGGGTATTGTGAGACATCCCTGGGATTTTCTTCATTTTATCCAGATTTTATAGCTTCACTCAGTGGAGGGATGAGCAGAATGCACTTCCAAGTATTTTCATCAGAACACATAATTTGCAAATTTTATTTCCTATTTTGCCTTACAGTCCATGAACGTCATTTTGAGGAATGTTTGCAGATTTCAGGTTATTTTGAGACCTCCACTCTAAGCAAAAATAATCATCAGGCAGTTCTTTTGAAATATACAACATATTATTAACTGTAGTTACCACACCAATAATTAAAACGCATTCCTCCAGTCCAAGACTTTATCCCTTCACTGTAGAGATGCACTGGTCTGTCAGTTTGATCCATTGTACCCCACGGAGGAAGAGCAGCAAGAATGAGGAAAAGTTAGACAAGAAGATAAGAGCTGGATCAATTGACAGTCCCTCTGCCTGGTTGGGGAGATGACCCCTGAATAACAGTAAGGACCTTTATACGTTTACACAGTTGCAAGACACAAGACACAGTTGCCTAGTGACTAATAGCCCACAATGTTTAATAGGTTCTTCTCAAGACTCAGGTAGCTTTGACTGCTTTAGGCACTGAGGCCTAGCCCTGCTCTCACACATTTGACTAATGTCCAGCTTCCATCGCTCCCAACAGTTTACATTTGCTCTTTCCTGACTCCACTCTCTATTTCAGCAGACAAAACAGCTTTACAGTCAAATCAATGAATTCTTTGAGTCCCCTATCTGGGCACTTTGTGTCCAGGTTGCAGGTTTGCAAACTGCCTGTTAGTAGATAGTGTAAGACAAGCAAGATCTCTTGTGTGTGTCCCTTTTAGTAGTTTTCACCTTTGTTATTCTATTAGAGAACTTTTTGAAGTTATTTATTGCTGTGTGGAATTAATGTATTTGAGAACTAGAAAACTGCTATAATAAGTAGGTTATACATAGGAGGTTTTCTAGGTTGCAGAGAACTATTGGACTTCGCTTTTGAGGAAAACATTTTGCAAAAAGCAAACTGGCTGAGGGACATACTCTCAGACTCCCTATTGTAGAAGCACATAGATTTAAGTGATATGAAGGCATTTTTCTTTATGACTCTCCATCCCCTGAAGAGCAGATAAAGATAGAATAGAGTGGGTAACAGCAGTGTAAATAAAACACACAGTCCATTTGAATTCGCCAAGATATGAGTTATCCAATCTCTTTTTGCGCTTATTCAGTGAAAATTACCTATCTTTGAAGGAAGTTGTCCCGAGTGAGTGTAGGCTAAGAGGGTCCTCTGCTCTCCTCGTTGCATTCTTGGGTGATGCTGTAGGAATATGGGAGATGGCATGCTTCTGGGCTGCAGCTATAACTGCACATGATGCACTCTGGCTGGCGGTTAACTCACCGCAGACAGCTTGATCTGTATGATTTTGCATTCTAGGCCACCAAGTGCCTTCCTTACACTTTGATGTTTTCTGAAGACTTGGGTGAGAATTATAATGTGTCTAACTCATAATTATGATCATGCTTCTTAATGACAGGGGTGGACCTTCCCTCCCTTCCCTATGTGCACTGATGGTGTTTCTGCCTTTCAACTGTCTCTACTTGATATCCAAGACCATGTCTGTGTGGGATGGCTAGGCGGACATGAGGCTCAGAGCGGGACTGTGGGCAGGGAGTTGACCTTAGCAATGTCTTTATGGGAAAAACCAGGCTCTTTCCACCTAAAAACTGTTTGGGGTCAAGGATTCTTTTCCAAGACAGTATCTGGTAACCTGGGTAACCAACCCACCAGGAGTTCCAGTGCCTTCAAGGCTAAATTGAAATCCAAGTAGTGGTGAGAAAGGAAGTGCACAGGGCAAGAAACCTGTGAGCAGTGAGCCCTGGGCTCGTCTTCTGAGTTGAACCCGGAGTATCGTAGAGACATGTAAAGAAGGCCTGGTCTGGAGCTTACAGCACTATGGGAGGTGAAGGAACTGTTGAGGCTTGGGGTTGGCCAGAGCAGAAGACATTTAGGTCATGGGCAGGCGTGCTGAAAGGACCTGCAGATTCCAGCCCTCCCTTCCCTCCCTGTCACGTCCCAGCGTGTGAGGCTCCTACCCATGTGCTTGTTGCTGCGATGCACTGTGCCTGCAGAAGCCCAGAGCAGCGGGGCCACACGCTGATACCCTGAGAGTGTGAGCTGCAGAGAACATTTCCTTCCTGTAAGTTGTTTATCTCAAATATTTTGTAATGGGAAGTGAAAGCCGATTGCCATAGCTGCTCAGGTAAACTGTTCCTGAACTCATCTTTTTCCACCTTATTTCTGCTTCCTTGCCTCTGCTTCTAGTTTTTATAACACACAAACCTGTTTTCCTTCCCTTCCCATGTCCAGCATCTTCAGATTAGTCTTTGTTATTTTTCACTTTGAGACATGATTTATGTACCATTAACTATTCAAAGTTTATAGCACAGTGGTTTTTAGTATAATCAGAATTGTGTACTCATTGCAATTAATTTCAGAACCTTTTGTTACCCTAAAAGCTCCATGCCATGAGCGGTCATATCCTTTCTCCCACCTTCCCTCAGTGCTAACCATGTACTCATGTACTTTGTCTTGTTAGATTTGCCTATTCTGCACATTTTATATAAGTAGAAGGGTACTGTATGTGGTCTGTTGTGACTGCCTCCTCGGTGTAATGTTCCAGGTTTTGTCCACACTGCACTGTGTGTCAGTACTTCAGTCCTTTTCACTGCTGAGTCGCATTCTACATATACAGCACCTTTCATTTGTTTATCAGTATAGGAACATTTGACTTGTTTCTGTTTCATGGTCATTAGAGTATTACAACTATTATGTATTTTCTTGAAGAAATGGCTATTTAGATGCTCTATATTTTAATCAAGCTATTTATCTTTATTATTTAGTTATGCTTATGTTGGCTCTCTGAGGCTGTCATAATAAAATATTACAGATTGGGTGACTTATGGAACAGATATTTATTTCTAACGTTTCTGAAGAAAGGCATCAAAATAATGATGCCAGGAAGACGAAGTCCACCTTCCATGTGTGTATGACAGGTCTCTTGCTCTTCTTGCAAGGACAATAATCCCACCACGGGCACTACCTACGGGACCTTATCTCAGTGTCCTTCACATTTCATCATGTGGTAGGTTAGCACTTCATATGAATTTGGGGAGAACGCAAAACATCCACTCCATGTTATTGATCTTTAGATATATTGGGAAACCCCCTTTTAAATGCATGACTTGAAAATGTTTTCGCCCCCATTGTAAGTACTTTTTCCTTTTCCGGAAGGTGTGTTTTACTTTTGGTGTGTTTTGTGAGGAAGGGGCCCAACATTTTTCTGTATGTTATGGTTACATTTGGATATATTTGGAAGTGCCTGGTGTGTGATACTGGATTAGTCTATGGATTGGTTTAGCACAATTCTGGAAGTGAGTGATGGACTCACTGAGAAAGGAAACCCACTCTGGGTGTCCTCACACAGGTGCATGTTCTGGCGGATTGACCAGCTGTCCTGCCTGGCTCCCATAGCCCCATACCTTGGCAGTCACTGTGGAGAGGACACGGCCCTGATAACCTGCACACTTGCAGTATGCCCACCATAGTGTCCGTTTAGGAGGTAGATGTACAGCCAGATGCTAGCTCCAGTTTTTTGGTCCACTTCCTATTTGCTGTGACACCAGGAGCAAGCTACTCAACCTTTCTGTGCTCTACTTACCTCATTAGGTAGCTGGAAGTGCTCATAGGGCTACTATGGAAGGTGAGGGAGTTGGTGCCCATATGTACCAGGCCTCCTAGTGGTTTATGGAGCCTGAATGCTCTTTGTAGGGAGCACTCAAAATAACTGTTTAAATTCAGTGACACATTTGCCATCCCATCTTCTAAGTCAGTACTTGGTCATCCTTACATCAGACATGTGATCTGACTAACAGCAGTTCCCACATTTTAATGACTTCTTACTTAAAAATTTCCCAGCCATTCCCTTTCCCCCAGTATGTGATTCTATAGACCTGAATTAGGCTTAGAAATCTTCATTTCTGCAGACCGCCGAGAGGTCTGCAGTTTGATAGATGCTTTGATAACTGTAATCTCTGGGGTATACTGAAGGGCATATCTGCAAATCCTTGCACATATATGTGCACATGCAAGCACACATACACTCTTCCATGCTAGTGTGTGCACATATGCATGCACATGCACTCCTTATCCAGGTGAGCCAAGCAGGTCCACACCCTGGTCCGTCTTCAGTGGGGGTGGGGAACCATGTGGAGGCTGCAGAGCCGCCCGGCTTTGTTTCTGGTACCTTTGCAGTAGTGTAGGCCTTGCCTTTGTTTCTCTTTCCTGCTGCAGGATTTGGACTGAACTCTGGGTGGGAACTAGGCTGCATTTTAATTGGCTGGGCTTGGTGGCCTCTAGAAGCTCTCTCTCTCAAATTCAGAGGACTGTGGGTTGGGTTTCCACCCTCCCCCCTCCAAGCTTAACCCCTTTATTTTCTCTTGCTTATTTCAACAGGATTTATGCTTGATTAAGTTACTCTCTTTTATCATAATTAAAGAAAAATGTGGTGGGAGAGCCTTGGAAACTCCAGTCAATGAAAACCAGATTATTGAACCTGCAGGGAAACAAGGGCAGCCCTGTTGCTCTGGCCCCTCCTGGGGCACTGGTCCACTGGGGGAGGGGCCAGGATGGAAATCACTGTTCTGCCCATCATCCCTGAAGGTGACAAGAGACTGTGCACCCTGCACATGAGCTGGCTGCTGGGGTCAGCCAAGGACCCTGCAGACCTGGTTTGCCTCAGACCCTTTCCTGGTGTTGCCTACATCTCCTGCAGCACCATGTGACCTGACCTAGTGTTTATAAAAGACTCAGCGCAAGTCACCATCTGCACCAAGACAAGGCAATGCAGAGTTCCCATGGCTGCCCTGGTGGTCAGAAACTTCCGGTTCCAGTTGGTGCGTGTATGTGTGTGTCTAAGGGAAAATACCTTGTTGCTCACGTTATAGGCTCTACTGCTTCTAGCATGCTTATCTTATCTCTTCCTAGAAAGATAGAAAAACCATCCTTTCTGAAGGGCAGCTTGTCACCCTATTTTTAGGAACCCACATTCCTTTTCAACTTCTTTTGTTTTTTGAGACAGGTTCTCAATGTGTAATTCAGACTGGTCTTAAATTCACTATGTAGTCAAGGCTAGGCTATCCTTTCTCATGAAATTAACAAACACTTAGCACCCCAGCCTATTCTTTCATAGAGTTTGCCTGGTTGTCCTAAAAGTCTCTAGAATTGAAAATGTGCAAGAAAAACCAAGATGCTTTTTGAATAACAATATAATGAAATCCTTAAAAAAAAAGAAATCCTTGCCCGATCCAAGGTGAAACTCTGATGCAGTGATTAAATTGATAAGAGCAAAAGAATAAATTAAATATATGGAAATGGAATAAATGGTAAATGTACTTTTCCATAGGTGGGGAAATAAAGACATTTTTAATCACTGGATTTTGAACTTTTGAGTCTGCCTTTGAAAAGATCTCATTGATGTGTGTTTTATGTCCTTAGAAAAATAGACAAGAATTTGTGGTGATGAGGCAAAAATAATCATTCTTAAATTAACAAGGCTTACAAAAATCTTACGGAAGCTCTAGGGAATGGGGAAAAGAGATTTAGAAAAGGAAAGTAATATGCAGACAGTAAAATTAAGAAAAAAAAAAAAACTTGTTCTCACTGACTGCATTTGCTTGCTCTTGACGCTGTAAAAATTGCCATGAATTCAAATGCTTAAAACAGTACACTGTACCCTCTCCCATTTCTGGAGGCCGGAGTCTAGAGTGAGTTGTGTGGCCAGACTTCCGCTGGAGGCTGGGGAGCAGAAGCCATTGCTTGTCTTCTCCAGCTTCTAGAGCTGCCTCTGCTTGCCGTTGGCAGGGTAGCTCTTCCTGTCTCTCTATGTGTCCTCGTCACACCTAGCACATCATCCTTTCTTAAACTCTTACAGCCTTTTCCTGGGGAGCTTTGAGCTTTGAGTACTCTGGGCCCACCAACAAAGCCCAGGATCACCTCCCCAGCTCAGAGCCCCAGCCACACTGCACATAGGTTGCCATGTGAGGTGAGATGTGCGCAGCTCTGGTCATTGCTACGCAGGCAGCTCTGGTGGGCCATTGTTCCGTCACCCATACTACCTTAGGAATTTTGATTTTCAACTATCATACTGGCAACATTCAAAGAGAGGATGTGGGAAAATGAGCATGTTTGTTAACTGTGGAGTATAGATTACCACCTACACTTAGGGTGCATTTAGCTATCCCTTTTAAAATCAGCATGTGCACCCACAGGCCTGGTAATTTCATGCCTTGAAATTTGCTTTCTTAGTATACTGAGTTTGGGAGGCACAGAAAAATATATGAGGATAGTCCTAGATAGAAATGCTGTTTATGTGGAAGAAAATGAAATATTAGCCAAACGTTATTCTTTTTGAAATGGTAAGAAAACAAAACTCAAATGTTTATTTGTAGTAGGGAGTATTAAACAATAATGAAGAAGATTAAGGTGATTCACCCAAATATTTTCAAGTCATGGTTCTGTGAAAAAGGAAAAAAAAAAAAAAGGACAAAAGCATTTTCAGAAATAGCATGCAAATAAGGATAGCTGGAAAAAAAAAAAAAAACCTGCTTGCAACTACCTGTTCCTGTACAGTAAGAGAGAGCTGAACACATCATTGGCAAAATATCAAGTGGTTCTGTTTAGAGCAGTTGAGATAGCCTCCAAGTGACTTTAACTTTGTGTTATTTGAAAGTGGGACGGCAGTCCCGTGTTCTTGCATATATGAGACAGAGCCTGGTAAGAATAATGTATTTGCAGCCTAAGCTCACCTATGTTGTAGTTGTCTGCCATGAACTGTGCATGTTCTAGGGATGTGGTCTTGGTTCCAGAGCCCCAGGTTCTACATGTCCAGTCTGCCTGGTATGGGACCTCAGCACGGGGACTTGGCGTGGTACAGATGGCTCTCGGTGCCAGCATCTTGCTGGTGTCTATATTGCCTGCTTATTTGTAGAGGGGTGCCGGGAAGCCACAGTCCCCTGTAGGGGCCTTTTTTCATCAGTGGGGATGTTTTCTTGTTGCCTGCTACTTTTCCCTTTAAAGCCACTTTGGCTTCTTGTTTTCCCTTTGCTCCTGGATTCACCTCCATATGAAACCCAAGAAAAGCCTGCAAGCCTGCTGTGTGCCACTAAGTGTCAGGCAGCTGTAATGACATAGCTGAGGATTTGTAAAGTCCCAGTGCCACTTCAGTTGTCCGGTGGTGTTGGGCCCAAGGGAGGCAGCACATCATACTGGGACTGGAGCTAGCACAGCCGCTTGCTTAGCAGTGAGGAGGCAAACAGCAAGAGTCCAAGGCCAGCATCCCACAGTCCCCCAAGGAGTGCTCCCCTCCCTCAAACAAAACACCTCCCAGTAGTACCTCATTTCTAGCGGTGCCACCAGGAGGCCATGCCTTCTACACAGGGGCTGTTGACATCCGCAACACTGCAGGATGTAAGGGTGATTCTCCTGAGACCACAGCACCACCCCAGCAAGGATCTGGTTCTATAGGAAGTTTGGCAAAGGTTTCTCCAGCAGGTAGCAGTTCCTGTTGTCACCTTCAGTGCAGTACCAGTTAGAGTGGGACCACACTGGCCTGTAAGACACCTGGTCCCATGAACACAAGGAGGCTGGTTGCTGTGATTTTTTTCTAGGAAGAAAATATCTAGGAAGGGTTGTAATTGCTTTAAAAGTCTTCAAACACAGGACAGTTGTAGTGATTTTTTCCTTCATATATTACTTGAATATTATAAAACTATTCATATATAATCTGGATATTATAAAAAATCCTTCTAGGCTAAAGTATAATAGTTATCCAGGAAAGCTTTACGTCCAGCTATTACTTGAAAAACAACTTTTGGCTTAGAGTGGTAATAAAGTGAGTGGCCCTAAGCAGAGGTCTGTTATGTCCCTGTTACATCCTGATGGCTTACTCAAAAAAGCAGCAGCCCTTAGACACAACATCCTCTCCCCTGGTCTAATCCAAATGTATGCCTTGTCTTTATTGTAACTTTAAGCAGGACTCTCAGGAAACGAGTTTTTGCCTCATGGAAGAGCATTTTTCCTTGATTGATTGGAACCAGCATGCATATGTCATTAGAAGTATAAATCAAGGAATAGCATAAGACCAACGCATTTATTTGTCTTTATACTCCATAAAACACATCCGCCTTTTGTGCAAGAAGACTCAAGTATCATTAGTCTTATGCCCCAGGTGATAAACCTTTTCAGGTCGCTGCTTGCTCTGAATGATTCCACAATATAAATAACTTTTTCTTGAATGGGCTCATCTGTTTTCCATTTCGGTGGTTGGACTGCGTGGGTGGGGGATGCTAGCAGCCAGTGAGCTCTGGACCAGCTCCTACACACCCTCGCTGGAGAGTGACTCTAGCACACCTTTCTCAATATCAACACAGACTGGGAGTACCAGCCAGATGGGCTTGCCCTGGGGAGTGTCCTGTTTGGCAGCAGGGAGGACGTAATGGATAGGCTGTCTTTTTTCTTGCCAGCATCTCTGGCTGGGTAGAGCAGTGGCCCGCCCACCCCAGGCCACTGGGGAGGGTCAGCCCTGGCTTCCAAGGCCCAGAAGAGAAAGAGGACCCTGGCCTGACTGCAAAAGTGTGACATTGTTGTAGTGTATGTTATCACTGACTCTGTCCCCTCAAGTATCCTCCGTTGGAAGTTCGGGGTGTCTTTCCGAGCCCTTTCCAGGGAGAGTTTGCTCTTCTGGGTGACCTCCAAATGGGAATTTCTTTGCCTTTTCCTTGGAGGGGTATGTACGATATATGGGGACTTTTAGAGACTCAGCAACAGACCTTGTCCTCAGAAGATCACATTTAGAAGTCAGAGGGGGAGTGGTCAGGTCTGCAATCCTTACCACAGGTATGAGACCGCAGCACTTTATGGGTCCAGAATGGAGGGAAGTGACTTCCTGGGGTGCAGCATTTTGCCTGGGTGGGGCCTGCCCCTCTCTCCTCATCCCCAGCTCCCTGTGTGAAGCTGATTCCTTGAGCCCTTTATTGCATTATTCTGTTGAATTAAGCTTTGGAAAGGGAGAGTTGGGCACTCTGACAGACCAGCATCTCTCAGACTCTACTTCCTCCTCCTCTGTCCCCTACTCCACCCATCTTTAAGCTCAACTAGCTTTTGATACCTCCAGCTCCACTCTGTGGTGTCTTCACACTGGGCACTGTGGTCATTGGGGTACTCTTCTGTAACACTGTGATCATTGGGGTACTTTTCTCGGCAGTTTGACAGGTATTTCTGGAAGCATAGTTCTTCCTATGAGTATTTAGTATTGGGGTCATGAGTATTTGGGGTCTCATTCTCTTTAGAAACCAATGAAGCAGTAAGTTAAAAGAAAAAAAAAAGGCTGCCAGCTCAGTGTTTTTCCAGGGATTTTTCTCTAGCACTCCAGAACTAGATGAGGTTTGGTGGCTACAGCAGAAACGCTTATTTGGCAACCAAGGGTACAAACAGGACTCAATGCAAACCTGCTCTGCTGTGGTTTTAGACAAAGAGGCTTCACACCTTTAGAACCTTTTGGTTCTCTGGTGAGAATCTCTCAGTCAACTTGGTTGACATAACAGCACACTACAAACTGGGCAGTTTGGACCACAGACACAACCTTGAGTGATGCTGAAGGCTGCCAGGCCAAGGTCAAGGTGTTGCTGACGCAGGTCCTGATGGGGGCTCTTCCTCGGTTGGAGTTGGTGGTCTTGCTGTATCCTCACATAGTGGAAGCAGAGAGGCTCCGTGTCTTGTTTATAAGGCATCTAGCCCAATGAGACTCCAGACTTCCCAGATGCTTTTTTTTAACTCTCATCACCTCTGTATAGCCCTTATCTTCAAATATAGTCCCATTGTAGTTTAGTCTTTGAGCATATGTGGAAGACAGACACAGTTCAACCCACAGTAATGTTCAAGATCTATTGTAGTATATATATTATTTGTGTGTGCATGCGTGCGCACGCGCATGCACACACGCACACACACTGGGGATCAGTCTTACGGCCTTATTTACGCTAGGCAACTGTTGTACTTTTGAGTTTATACCCCGCAGCCCAGCGTTCTTAAGTTTGAGGTGAGGAGATTGACTTTCAGCTTCCCCACAACAGCGGTGGTGCCCGCTCACCCTGGCAATACCCAAAAGTGCTGTCACAGAATGGATGTCCTCTCTGGCCCAGCAGCTGTGATCACTCTGCCCACTGCTCCTGGGGTGACTGTGTGGTTGCACTGATGTACAACATGTCAGAACTCATCATACTGTACCCCATAAATAGGCTATGGCTTTTGCACTTAGGTTTCATTCCGATAGAGTTGACTAAGAACCTCTCTTTGTCTCCCTACTTTCCTCGTTTCAACCCCAGGGCCTTGAACATGCCTGGCAAGGGTCTACCACTGAGCCAGCCACATCCACAGCCAAGCACCAGTTCTTGGTATAAGCAGCATGGTGTGGGTGTGTAGCCAGCCATGGAGCTCTGTTCTTCTTGATTCTCATGTTATTCAAGTGGGGGAGGTTTGAGGAGGAATTATTTTTGGCAGTATGCTAGGACCCAGCACTCTGTGAACATCCTCAGGAAGGTGTGGCCCTGCAGCTTGGCTGATCATGGCAGCCCCAGAGATGTGCCTGCCTTTACCTGCCACCACCCTGCCCCCCATAGAAGCAGACAAAGAGTGTGGGATGTGGAGATGAGCCGTGTCTGGAACCCCTGAACTTGTATGTCATTGGACTGAGGGTCTGTCCTGGGCAAACCTCCTTGCCTAGGCTGTGTACCTCTGGGCCTCTGGGCAGAGGATGGGCAGAGGCTCTGGAGAAGCTGTCCCTGCTCCAGCAGACCCTGTAACTTTCCCTGTTTTGTTTGGGTTCCTAATTTTGAACTGTGTCATGAATGCCTTTTGCTTTATTTAGGGATATTTTGCAAAGCATGAAATGGTTGCTCTAAATGAGAACATGTGTGTGGGAAATGAGGGAGTGAGGCCTCCACTCCCTCCCCCTTCCAGCCCTGTTTCGCTAAAACAGTCGAGGACCTGGGGCAACTCCTTCTCATATTTTATATGCTGAAATTATGGAAAATAATTACTAAATGCAGCTTTTTTGCCCGGTGATATCACCTGGGTTCTGCTTTTCTTCCTTGCTTTCCCAGTGCACAGTTGGGGTAGCAACACAGAAACATCCAAGGGCTGCTGTTCGTTATCTGCTTGAGCAAGCGAGTTATAGTGTCTCCTCTTCAAGCTGAGGATACTGGTCAGTGGATTGTGGGCTTAGGTATGCATTCTCTCCAAATATGGAGACATCTAGTTGTTCTGCAAGCAGACCAAAGATCTCAAACAGCGTGTGTGCAGAGATTGGCAAGAAATGAGGGCTCTCTTTGGATGGCAGCTCCTGAGGGGCAAGGAACAAGCATCTACCATGGAGCCAGGGATCAGCAGACCCCTGGGAACCAGCACACAGTGTTTCTTTGTGCTCTGGGCTCCCAGGACAAATGAACTAGAGCTGGTAGCTAGCAATCATGCCACAAGCCAGCGGTTTAAATCAAAATAATCACTTTAAGAAACGGTAGGGAACCCAGCCGGAGCACCATTTCCTCTGCCCTGAAATACTAAAACATGTTCTGATTTATGTTGTTGGCTCTCGGAAGCTTGCTGAAACGTGTAGGACTCAGTTATGATGGCCCCCGCCCCTTCATCCGCCCCACTAAAGGGATGAAAAAGCACTTAAGAAGGAGAGTTTGTGGAAGGCTGTTAGTGCCAGAGAGTGGCTGTTGAAAGGCCCCAGTCTGCAGGGAAGTGGTGATCAGAGGCGAGCTATGCAGACAGAGCCGGGCCCAGCAGCTTGGCCTGGAAGCAGTCGGTTGGGCTTTGAGTTGTGATTTTTACAAAAACTGTGCTGTTCACCTCTGAACAAATGAACTTCGTTGGGCTTTTGAAAACTGCACTTCCTTGAGAGGTGAAGGCAGGGCCCAAAATACAGTGTGCATACATCGAGAGCCTCAGACACACATGTCGTCAGTGCCCCACCAGCAGCCGTCTCCATAGGTAGCTCAATGTCTTTGTCTGGTGCAGAAGATTTGGAACCAGATGGGAATTGATGAAGGATCATTTCTTGCGCATGTCACTTTGGGTGGGGTGAGTGAAGTCACCTTGAGGGGTGAACAGGGGCCCCAGTGCTCATGCTGCAGCCCCCAGTCCCTCTCGGTTCAGGGTGTTCCTCCCCCTCCCTCTCATCGAGGTCCAGAATGTCCATTCTAGCCCCTTCACCTGAGTGGCTCTGTCATCAGCGGTTTGAGGCGGGCAGAAATCAACAACCTGCCTTTGGTTAAAGCAGACGTACAGGCTTCTCATGCTCACCCCTGTGTTTCCAGGGCAGCTGTCACTGCCGACCTTGACTCGCATGAGAAGACACAGCCACATGGACTCCGTAAACATTCCTTTCGAGTGTGAGCCAGCAGGAGGGTGGTGTTACAGTGTTCAGGGGAAGACCAGATTCCTCAAAGAAAGCAGAGGCCCAAGGTCTGTACCCCCACCTCCAAGCTAAATCACCTTGTTTTTAAAAAATGTATTTGGTTGTTGCAGGGTGTCACTATGCAGCTTGGATTCCTGGTGGTCCTCCTTCTCCCTCCTGCTTTCAGCCTCCCCAGTGCTGCCATTACAGGTGTGTGTCACTATGCCCAGAATCTGGCTGGCTCAGTCCACTCTGGGGGCAGGACTGGTGTGGTGTGTCATGCCAAGGATCAAAACTGCAGTCCCCATGCTTGCCTAAGCAGGTACTTTAGTCTATTGAGCTATCTCACCAACCCCCTAGATCAGCACTTTTAACAGGAGAATAAAAATATTTCTGGAAGAATAAGTCAGGATAGAACAGACTATCTTGATGGCATGGTGTAACTTTTGATAGATGTACACACCCAACCTATTATGGTGGGAGGGGCCTGCAGGACACTGGCCTGGATCCCTGTACCAGTGGTTGCTTTTGGAACACTTATCACAGGGGATGAGACCCTGGAACCAGCCTACATACAGTGTGGGTGCCTGGGTTGTTGGCCTACCCTGTCAGTGCCTCAGCTTTCTCAGCTGTCAGTCCTGGAGGTGCCGGGCCTAGGCAAGGTCTTTCCACCCAACTGCAGGCCACACTTCCCTCTCTGAAACTGCCTGGGTACCCTAGCTGATCCTCCAGTGTGCACAAACACAGTATCCCCCTGCTCAGGTACATATGAGCAGTTCTCACAGAGTCTCTGTCCCCATTTTCCCTTCTAAATTATTAACTTTCTAGCAAATGACTGTGAGTGTAGAGCACAATGCAGTGCTCTCAGAGGTATTGCCAGATGGGCTGCCTGGGCTTCTGGCTCAGATTTTCACAGTGGGTCGTGGGGAGGGGTGTGTGCACCCCTCCCCCAAGAAAAGCGGATCCACTTGGAGCTCTGCAGATAAGCAAAGAGTGAGAGAGAGAGTTATGCGGAGCCCGCAGCATTTCTGTAAGCTGGATCAGGAGGGTGCATCTGTGGCCTATGTCTGGAGGGTGCCTGGGTGGGGTCAGCAGTCCCTGATTCACTGGGATTCTGCGAGTGTCAGTCTCTCTGTGGCACTCCTTAGTCACAGCCTCATTAGGCAGCAGTAAAGTACCGATGTGATCATTATTTTCTTCCTGTGCATTTTGGGGAGGCCACAGAGGAGTGGGGTGGGGGGCTGGTGAAGTTGCCCCTTAGCCAGCAGTGGGTACAGATGACTGGCCCAGGTGCCATCACACTGGCCTCATCCCAATCTAAGAAGACAGTGTTCATACTGAGGACCAGGCCCCCTGGGACCAGCCTGCAGCATGGGTGCCTGGGCTTGGCCTGCCCTGTTTGTACCTCAGCTTTCTCAACCGTCAAGTAGAATATCAGTGGGGCATTTGTGAAGATCGAAAGACATAATGGGATAAGCCGGGTGTGGTGGCACACACCTGTAATCCCAGCACTAGGGAGGCTGAGGCAGGAGAATTGGTGCGAGTTTGAGACCAGCCTGGGCTACAAAAGTGAGCGCAAGGCCAGCCTGAACTGCACAGTGAGACCCTGTCTCAAAAAGAAAACAAAACAAAACAAACAAACGAACAAACAAAAAAACCACACACAAAAAAGAAAGACATAATGGGATGTGCTCTGCATCTAAGCACAGGTGCTGTAATTAGCTCAACAGTGGCACTAATTATGCTGGAAGGTATCAGTGTTGCTAAGGAACTGGGCAAGAGGGGAAGTTTCTGATGCTACTGTTGCAATCCCCTCTACCCAGTTTTGCTCCCTGTAGTTTGTTTCATTTATCTGCAGTCAGCCACACTCTGCGGAAATAATATTTATTTATTTATTTATTTATTTATTTATTTATTTATTTATTTATTTATTTATTTATTTATAGTGTATTTGGTACAGTGTCTACAGGGACTACAAGGTCTCACTATGTAGATGGGACTTGTAGTGGTCCTCCTGTTTTCAGTCTTCCAAGTGCTGGGATTACAGGTGGGTGCCACCATGCCCAGTCTTAATTTCATCTCAGTGTGCCCCAGGGGCAGGGCTGGCATGGCACAGCAGGGATCGAACCCCAGTCCCTAAGCCTGCCTGAATAGGCATTTTAGTCCACTTAGCTCTCTGGCTGGCCCAATAATCCATAGGTTTAAAATAACTTTTTGGGGGGATGGTACTGAGATTTGAACCTCTGGCCTTTGAGTTGAGCATTATTAGCCTCCTTCCCCGCCTTTTCAAAAAATTTTTTCTAATCCTGAAACACAGTCTGGCTAAGTCCATTCGTTGTCCAGGCTGGGCTCAAGCTTGTCATCCTCCTGTCTCAGCCTCTCAGAGTGCTGGAGTTAGAGGTGTGCACCAGCATGCTTGACTTAAATAACTCTTATTACATTATATTGTTTATTGTTCTGTATTATTGTTAATCCCTTTGCCTGATTTATAAATTAAACTTTGTCATTGGTCTGTGCAGGTGGGGAAATTTCATTCTCTATGAAAGGTTATCATTGTGTTCAACTCCAGGCAGCCCCTGGCAGCTTGCCATGTTTCGCCCCTAGATAAAGACTTTGTGAAAGTCTTTCTTATGCTGCTTCTCCACTCGTGCTTTCCCTGTCCCTCCTTTAGTTCTTTCTCCTCTCTCTTCTTTATTCAGTGCTGCTTTATAAACAGTGACCTGCATGTAACAATTTATATGGCTCCCTTACTGAGCAGTGGCAAGGCCACTGGGACAGGGCCACCAGTGGCCAGACACCATTTCCTGCTGGCCTAGGGGAAGGCCATCAATTTGCCTTCCCATGGGAGATGTAAGCACATGTCATGTGGTGCCTGTTGGGGTCAGGACACAGAAGGAAAGGTGTGGATTGCTCAGATATTATCAGTGTAAGAGACAGCCTATCTAGAACTCTCCTGGGAACCAATACCCAGTGCCCACAACTTGCAGGAGGAAAGGATTGCTTCTGGCTTGCTCTGCAAAAGTTCCAGTCCTTGTGTGGTTGGCAGCATGGCGGAAAGCCCTGGGTGGAGAGAAGTAACTCTTTTGGGCTGACTGGGAAGTGGGAAGACCTGAGGCAGGAGACATGTAAACTGGTCAGGCCTTGCCTCGCTGCTGTCACAGCTGGCCATAGTGTTCCAGTGAGACAGTGGCCTTTCAAGAGCCTTGCTTAGGAATGAGTACGGCCTTGGTAGACCACATAGATGTGAGCCAGAGCAAGTCTAGGAAGAAGCCGGTGAGGGTGACAGGAAGGGCTGGAGCAGGCCCCACAGAGATGACACTGAAGACAGCCCATCTTTGCAGACAAGAAGGCACAGGGGCCAGGACAGAGCTCATCCTTGGTTCAACACGGAAGCTGAATACTGGCAGAGGGAGGGGGAGGCCTTGCACACCGACTGGGAGCTTCCCTTAAACCAGTAGAGATGTGATATTAATTTAGGGATCTCTCCTTAGAAACTTAGCATCTTTTAAAATTAACATCCTTGCCGGGCGTGGTGGCACACGCCTGTAATCCCAGCACTCGGGAGGCTGAGGCAGGAGGATCGGTGCGAGTTCGAGACCAGCCTGGGCTGCAAAAGTGAGCTCAGGACCAGCCTCAACTGCATAGCGAGACCCTGTCTCAAAAAGACAAAAAATAAAATAAAATAAAATAAAATAAAATAAAATAAAATAAAATTAACATCCTTATGAATTTCAGGCCTTTAACTGGTAGTGACTGCAGCTTTTCCTCTGTGTGTGCAGGGGCTATCATGCAGGCGACTTAGACAGAAATTGCACTCTGAAGCCTAGATAGTTTGATGCTTGCTAGGTGAAAGAACATGTAAAGTATTAATGAAAAAAATACATAGTTTTGAAATATTGTTGTACATTTGAGAAGTCCTTGTTGAGGCTCCAGAAAATGTTTCCTATGATATTTGAAGGGAGACACTGAGTGCCGTTGGACCCTGTGCCTTGTCCCACCCTGTGAGCTTAAGGATGCTGACCAGATCAGCAGGTAGTGCGGAAACAGGTGGGAAGGACCAACATGAACATGGCACCTGTTCCAGTTCCCCTCAGGTACACATCCTGTGCTATTGATGTATTTAAAGAGCCCTTCTAACTCATCTTTTGTGGTCCACACAAAAGATTTTCCAAGTGATGCCATTAATCCTCGCTGTCTGTTATTGTCACAAAGATGAAGTACAACAGAATGTGTACAGCTGAATGGGTTGAAAAGATACAGGCTGTGTATCTTAAGCCCGAGTTTAAGAACAGGGAGCTCTTTTTTATATTTATTTATGTATTTGGCACAAGGCCTCACTATGCAGCTCAGACTCATAACAATCCTCCTGTTTTCAGCTTCCCCAGTGCTGGGATTACAGGCATGCTCCGCCACACCCTGTCTTGGTGGCCAGTTTAGCACATCCAGGGGTGGGGCCGGCACATCATGTGGTCCTAGTCCCTGTGCTTGCCTAAGCAGGTGCTTAGTCCACTGAGCTATTTCACTGGCCCAAGGATAGCGAGTTCTTGGCATCTCAGCCAGGTGGGCACATGGTGCTCCTGGCAAGAGTTTAGAGAGAGAAAGATCAGTGCTGGTTGTTGTATGCCTTTTCTCATTCACTGTATGTGACAATCGCTGGACAACAAGAGCCTACAACAACTCTGCTGCTGCAGGGCTGGGGATTGCAGCCTGTGTCTGGGGACCTTGCTACCCATGTGGCCCAAGGCCTGAAGAAGGAAGTAGATTGGAAATCAAATATCAGGCAATTTTTTCTGCATTAGGATGAGGGCAGAAAACTTAATAGCAGTCTCCAGGCCATTTGTATTTCCTCGTTCATAGTTGGACAAAAGAGGAATGTACTAATGTTACCCTGGGTCATTGTGTCATTTCAGTGAGGTCACACATATATAGCTCCATGTACACCTGGTGGTTTTTACTCATTATATGAATCCTTTCTGATTTCTGTTAGCCACTCAAACCAATAAGGCTTCCCTTCTTCCACGCCTGCCTTGTTGCCTTCCTGGGACAAATGGACCTGCTCACGAATGTTCACCAAGCATCCAGACATCTAAGGTGACCTTGATGGCTTGTCTTTTTGTTAGGATGGCATTATGAATCCCTGGGCCATTGCAGGATGTTGGTGTCGATATTGCCAAATCACAGAAAGTGGGCCACTGAAAGAAACAGGGTGTTGTATTAAGAGGAATTTGCTTTCTCTGTCATCTCCCAAAGTAGCTAGTTGCGTAGGTAGTTATATTAAGCATATCTTGATCCCCAAGCTATCTTGCACCATCAGGTAAGAAAAGTGGCTTTGAACTCCTAAGTACTTCTTAGTACACATTACTCACAAAAGGAGGCATATATGTTATTATGCACACACAGGGATGTTTTGGGCTTACTTCATTGACACAGACATACTACACTCTCATGGGTCCATCATACACTCAGACTACACAGACACATATACACTCTTCACACACACATAATTACACATATACATGTATACACACCAGAAGCATACATATGGTAGGTCACTCTACGCGCACACACATACACATGCAGATGCATGAAGCACACTGGTCTAGCATGTCAGAAACCAATTGAAATTGGAGCACGTGTTGTAATGAAGAAAATAAATTGCCCACCCTTCCGCCCCACAACTGCCATCTTACCTCCCAAGACAACTGTGTTCTTCTAACTGCATGTTGTTAAGCATCTGTGACCATCCCTGCCTGCTCACAAATCCCTTCATCATTACTTGGTATATTTGTTCTTAATGTGTGGTCTCTTCCTCATCAGCATCACGACCAGGCTGCCTGTCTGTCATGCCCGGGCTGTGCGCCTTGGACTGTATATGCCCTCTACACTTCTACTCTGACTTCATTTGACTCTGCCTAAGTTCTGGTTATTAGGGTTTCCTCTATACCAAACTGAAATTTATCCAGTTTTCTCTTAAAGTTCACAAAGAGAACTTCTCTTTAATTCCTACTCTATATTGAAAAAAAAATTGTGTTGTTCTTTGTGTTCTTTTAAAATTCATCCTGGGAGCCCTTAGTTTTATGAATGCTGGGTTTCAGAAAAACTTCTAAGTTCTGTACTGGCAGAATGCATGCACCCACAATGACTGCTTTGCTCTTTTGCAAGGGCCAGCAGAAGAGAGAACGTGTTTTCATAGTAGTAGGGTCTCTTGCATGTGCCTGGGGTGTCTTCCCCCCAGTCTGGGCCCCTCCCTTCTAGAGAGGCCAAAATCCTGCCAGGCGGCTCAGACTAACAATTTATTGTGGGAGCCCTGCCCTGCTCTTGAGAAGCAGGACTGAGGACTAGGGTGTAGCTCAGTAGTGGAGCACTTAGCTGCCTGTGTAAGGCCAAGGTTCCATTCATATGACACAGAACGGGGAAACCAGAGAGGGTTTTAATAGGAGGTGTGCTGGTTTTGCTTTCAGAGTGTTTCTTTACTGTCTTGTGCTTTCTTGAAAGTATGGAGGTGCTTTTCTCACTGGGCAGGGAGGCAATAGCTTCCTAGCTCCGTCTCCACATTCTGGGCTTCAGGGTGGGTGTGCAGAACTTGAAGCCCTAGAGATCAGGGTGTGTCTCTTACCTTCTCCCCCCCAGTCTAAAATCTGGTGGCTTGGTTGTCTTGGTTTGTTTCAAAATAGCCATGTGTTGCTTGGTTTAATTTGCCTTTGCCAGTTATCAGGAGAAGTCTAGAATTTCCCAAGGTTTATTTTTATTTATCTTTTCTGTAGGCTGTAGGAGGGGTCTTTGGGGATGCAAAAGAATATATACCTAATAGACCCAGGGTATTATTATGGTAGTGACTTTAACTGCTTAATAAACCATAGATCCCAAAATAAACTCCCGCACGAGGCAGTAAAATCTACACGTCAACATGGAAAAATGAAACCAGTCTTGTGAGGATAGAAGGAGCATCTGTTTTTCCCCCAAAATATGTATTTAGAGTGGCAGTTTGACAATGAAAAGTATAATTTGAGAATTTTTTCTTTTATGTGTTCAAGCTTAGAATGTGTGAGCTTGGACACTTTAATCAGTGCCTCTTATTCTTAAATTTCCATCTTGCAGTTTAAATGAAAGGACAGCAGCGATTAACAAAGTATTTTTTTTCCTACTTGCCAAATGTGTGTAAGACCTAAGAACCCCAAACCATAGGACATTTTTTGGTGCACAATTGGAATCTTTCTTCTTTTAAAATACTTTAAACATCTGGAAAATGAGAAAACTGGGAAATGAGAGATTTATGAGATGGCTTTGAGAATAACTGCCGACCCTTTAATTGACTGGTCCCCTTGCCCAAGCTTCTTACAATCTCTTATTTTTGGATACGACTCCTAGAATGCAAAGAAGTGGAGGGGACTGTGTAATACAGTCAGGTTTTCCCATTTGCCTCTTAAAGTTATTGCTTATACTTCCTAGTGACTTTCACTTGCTATAATTTTTAGTTTCATTTTAGTGGGTTAGGTGGGATCATATTACATGGCCAGGAAATAAAGCAAAACAGAAATTTTAAGAATCTTTTTAAGAAGAAAAATTTAATAACATGCACATATACCATTTTTAAAAATTCTGCTGGAAGCTGAAGAACCACTATTATATGTGAACAGAAGTGGGTGAGATGTGCTGGCATCCACAGTGTGCAGAGAGATGGCCTTATTCAGGGCCCTGTCCATGCAGGATGTGGTGGCCTTAAAGAGCTGATGGACCCAAGAGGTCAGGATATAGCCAGAGACTATGCTGCTCTGCTCTGTTCTGTTACCTTAATGAAATACTCAAAAAAGCCAGTTTCAGAGGAGGAAAGTTTTAGTTTTGGCTCATGATTCCCGAGATTCAGTCAGTGGCCCCTTGGCCTTCCTCCCTTAGCCTGTGACTGCACACTGTGTACTGGTTGGGCACATGTGGCAGAGGGTATCCAATCTGTGAGGGTATCCACATGAAGCAAAGAAAGAGATGAGGAAAGGCCTGGGTATTCACCTCTCCTCAGGAGCACACCCCCAGGGCCTACACTACACGGTCCAGGGTGACTCTCAGGAACCTCAGGGCAATGGTCTCCACCCATTGAAGTGTTCACTGCCTACAGAGGTGCACAAACAAGGGACCGAGCCTTCAGCACAGGAACCTGAGGGACAGCAGAGGTCTTGGCCCAGAGCGTTGCCTCACTGCACAGCTAAGACTGAGCATGTCACTGACTTGTATGTGGTTCACCTCTTACTAAGACTACTGGAGGAGTAAGTTCTTATTCAGGACTTAGTAGGATGGAAAAGTCAGTGCCCAGGCACTGAGGAGATAGCTCAGTGGAATAAGTGCTTGCAAGGACCTGAGTTCAATCCCCAGTTAGAAAAGAAAAGAAAAGAAAAGAAAAGAAAAATCAGTGCCCAGAAAGTTTTTAAACTTTTCTGAAGTCAGTAGTAGCCTGTGAACATCAGCTCACTCCACATCTGGACCTGGCTTTTGTCTCTTTGCCCCAGATGTGGGTAATATAGGTAGGCAGGGAGTTATGAGTCTGTCCCAGGACACCAGCATGGTGAGACTTCATGTTTAAGTAGGTGGATTGAAGGCCTGCTATTTAGGGGACAAATGTGGGTAAAAGTACATAGGAAAGTAGGGAGTGATGATTAGAAAGCACTGTTAGAGTGTGGTTGTCAAGTTCAGAACTCAGCACTTTGTAAGGGGGAAGGGGACAGGCAGCGGGGGCATCTCCTGAGAGTGTTTGTCTAGTGTTGTTGAGAATGAGATCTCTTTGAGATTCTTCCCGGCAAAGGAGCTCCTATGGTCATCCCTCAACCTGTGTCTCCATGGTGGGCCCTCCTGAGTCACAAGCTCATGGTCTGCCTTTCTTGTTTGCCTCTGCTGGCTATTCTGGAGAGGATTTCCTCTGTTTATTTGTTTTGTTGTTTAAAATGAGGTTTTGGAAATGGAAATCAGAGTTCACTCACAGAAAGCAAGGGCTCCCCTGGCAGTCTGCATGCTCAGCCCTCCTGCAGAGATTCTTTTGCTTCTGCTCTGCAGCTCTTATTGTTGGGAGATTGCTGTTGCTAGTGGCTGCTGAATGCATCTGGGGGAGAGCTGGGGATTCCTGAGAACATCTTCCATGTAGGTAGGAAGCGCATCATGCAGTGGAGAAACCCGCTCCAGTTTCCTGGAGCTAGGCATGCATCAGGGCATCATCCCTTATGGTTCCTGCTTGGTGGTTTTTGTTTTGCTTTTTTTTTTTTTTTTCCTGCTGTTGAGTTTTCAGTCTGTGGAAAGGGATCTGGGACACTGTATGCAGGGGAAAGCAACACAATTGCCTAGTGCTCCAGCCACAGTGCATTTGCACGGATTCTGTGGGAAGCCACCATAGCTGGAATGCTTTAAGATAGATAAAGTCAGGCCATTGAGCAATGACTGTACCTGTTGCCTTAGCAAAGCCTTCTGCTTTGGTGAAGTAGGAGGTGTGGTGTGACCAGGTCATTGGCAGAGCAGAGCCAGAAGGAGGCTTCTGAAGGCTCAAGGCCTTGGGTCTGTGGCATTTTCTCAGTCCCCTCATCGTGTTAGCCTGGGCCTCTCCCCCCCAGCCCACCCACTCACAGTGACGTTTGTGCCCAGAGGCAGAAGGCAGGATGCACTCCTGGGCCAGACTGGAAAAGCAGTCATTTCCTGGCAGAGAGCTCATTCAGGGTTTAAACAGAGCCTCCACTATCGGGTTTTATTGGTGCTGTGTTTATCCTGGGGAGTCCAAAGCCGTTGCGCAAATGGAGCTTTACAGGGAACTTGCCTGTGCAAGGGGCAGATCCAAACTCTGTGGGACCCCAGTTTGCTTCCTTTCACTTTTGGGGACACAGACCCATTACATATGCCTTAGCCCTTCAATTCCACTTACAGTTTTTCTAATTGAAGCCTTAAGCACAATAGACGAATGAGTCCCTCGGAGTCATGTGTGTACTTGGTAGCTTGTGACTCTCACCCACATCTGCTTTTGTGGCTTTGAGGGACAGCGTGGCTGGCTACAGGTAGGCATTTTTTGTGCTCTTTTGCATGAGAGGCACTGTGTGTGTGTGTGTGTGTGTGTGTGTGTGTGTGTGTGCGTGTGTGTGTGTGTGTGTGTGCGCGCGCGCGTGTTCAGTCTCCAGTGGAGTTAAATACAAGGAAAACTCAGGTAGTCTGATGCTGAGCTGAGTTCAGGATTGACATTTCCTCCATGGTTTTATAATAGCAAAAAAGTTGCAAAACTCCATTGTCCTTGAAGCTGAGCTAGTTTTTTAAGAGTCAGCTGCTATTAAACAAATGCAGATCTGTGGAGCTAAGGGTAGGAAATTAAGCAAAGTACCCAGCTTCAAGCAGGTTCATATAAGGTAGTTGCCCCAGAGATGTTCCAGGGAGAGATGCATCCTGCTCACACTACTGTGGCCCTTGTTACTTCCAGCTGTCATTCCTGGAGCCTTCTCAATGTGCTGTTCTCTCCGGAAAACAAGATTTATAGGAGTTTTATATGGAGACTGATGTGCTAGAATCTGAGATCCATTCTTACTTTCTGCCCTACAGCCTGAATGAGCTCAGTGACACCTCCCAGCCTTGGCAAGACTCCCTGCTTCAGTTAATAGAAGCTTGAGGCCCAGGCCAAGATTAAGGGATGAAGTTCCTTCGCTTGCCTGTGGGTTGGGGTTTCCAAAAAGGTGGTCTTAAATGCACATAAACTGAAGAGTTGTTAATTTCCTTCAAGTCAGCTTTCCCTTCAGAATCCAAGAGTCTTTCTCTCAGCTAAAGCTGCAGGGGCAAGAAGGAAGAATATCAGAGTGAGTACCCAGGCTGACTTCTTCTTGGATATGGGACCAAGAGAGTCCTGAAAGCTTAGCAGAACTGACCAGGGGAAGACTGGTGGAGAGTAGGTTCTGTAGAGGGATCAGTGAATCGGGCTTCTCTAGTGAGGGTTGTCATTGCTGAAAGATATGTTCAGCTGTTTACCTGCAAAGTTCTGGGCACCAGTTTTGGCCTGAAATGACTCCACATTGAGTTCCACAAGTTTAGTCTCAACCTGCAGAGACGAGTAAATGCAGTTTGATAGGTGGGAGCGGCCTGTGTCAGTGAGAAGTATGGAGTGTAGGCAACATGAAATGTAGACATCCACCTGGAGGTGGCGGGATGAGGCATCCTGGAGGTGCTGGCTAGGAAAGGAGGGATTTGCAGACAAAGGCAGGGCAGATGCGGAGCTCAGGTGGATGGATAAACAGCAGTCGGCCTGTGCAGCAGCAGGGTCCCCCTCGAGATCAGACACCATTTCCCTGCTCTAGTTTAGTGTCAATCCCATGGCTGTGCCTCTGACCTTTGCAGAAAGCTCTGGGTGAACTGTCTTATCAGTGTTCCTTCCTTGAACATCATGGAGGTTTTGCAGAACTTGGGAGAGAGCCCACTTCACATGTGTGCACCAGCTTTTGTTGTTCAACTTCTGGCTTATCTGAAGAGAGTTGTGCTGGAGTGGGTGCCGGAGGGATGGTAGTGCCCTGGTACCTGCAGTTGGTATCCCTTGTCTCCCACATTGGAGGCCCTCTGTCCTCTAGTGGGTCAGGACTATCCAATGTTTCTAATTTCTCCCAAGATGGAAACTGCAGTTTTGTTTCTCAACATTTTATCAGAGTAATTTCAGAAGAGTATTAGGATTGAACCTGAGAACCAAAACTAATAGGCAATAAATAGGATAAAATTTATCACAAGGAATTGATTTATATGATGATTTGTTCTGACAAAGGTCTTAGTACATCTTACATTGCTATAAAAGACTATGTGAAACCAAATAATTTATAAAGTAGCTTGTCTGACTCATGGTTTTGGAGTCTGGGAAATCCAAGGTTAGGCAGCTCTTCTGGAGAGGGCACCATTTCATCTCTAGTGCAAAGCAGAAGGGCAAATGGGTGCAACCAGAAGAGGCTGCCTCACAGCTCTCACAACCGGTCCAGACCCATGAGAGCCAGAGCTCGCTTCCTAGGGCAAAGCGTTAATCAATTCACAGGGTCCCATGACATGACCCTTTTCTGCTAGGCCTGTCTCCCACACCTCTGCCCCCAGGCCCTGCCTCAGCATGGATATTGTGGGCCTACACCATGTTTAGACCAGAACACTCCATCAGGGAGGTTGGCTGGAACTCTGGGATACAGGCTGAGGCCGCTGTACATAGCGTTGCTTCTCCCTAGCATCTGTTAAGCTCTTTTGGCTGAGAGAACCAGGCCTGCCTAATGTTGGATATCCCAGTCTCCAAAACTGTGAACCAAACAAAGTTCTTTATAAATTATCTAGTTTCACATATTCTGTCATAGCAAGAGAAGTGCACTAAAACACCTGTCGTGTTAGACCCTATCATCATGCAAGTATATTGTCATCTTGGGGAGTGGCTCTGCTTGAATCAGTCATGATGAGCTTCAGTCATGTCACAGCATGCTGCAGAGTGGCACTAGGTCCATGTTTGACTGACTCTTGCAGTGTAGACATGTGGACTCCTGCCATCGCGGAGGAAACCCAATGTGCTTTGTCTCCTCAGATGATCCTGGAAGTTGGCAGACTCAACAAACATTCTCATTTAATTTCTCATGGATTTCTATAAAAATAACTTGTGTTGTCTTCTGTAGTCAGTTTATTTATTTAATGTTTCTAGTACAGGGTCTACAGGGTCTCATTACACAGATTACACAATAGTGATCCTCGTGCTTTCAGTCTCCCAAGTGCCAGGATTACAGGTGCATGCCACTACGACTAGTCTCAGCTGCTGGATCAGCATGCCCCGGGGGCAAGGCCAGGACAGCACCCATAAACCCAGGTCCCTGCATAAGCAGGTGTTTAATCCACTGAGCTATCTTGCTGACCCTGTAGTTAGTTTAATTTTGTTTTTGTTTTTGCTTGTAATGCTGAGGATCCGCACTAGGAGGCAGGGAAAGAACTGAGAAGAAGGGGGAATAAAAAGAATTAAGATATGTTATGTGTGTATAACAATTCCCTATGATCAATGTAATCATCATATACTGAAAACATGTATATTAAAGATAAAAATTAATAAGACAATCCTGATCCTTGTACAAAGAGTTTAACCACTGATCTGCATTTCCATAGATATTTTCGTATAAATTTTAGACTAGCAAAATATACCAGTATCAACCCAAATAAGGATCATTTCCTCTTCACTCCTGGAAGGGCAGTGAGTATGGCTGGACTTTCCAAGCTGCTGGCTATCCTGGGCTCAGGGAGAGACTCAGTTAGGTTGCCCTCATGCCCTGCCCATGTTCTGTGAGGTCAGCTGAATGGTGGACATCATCCAAAGTCAGCATACAAGTCTACACAGGATGCAGCATCTGTGTCTGTGGTCTGGGGTCACCTGTATAGTGAAGGTCATCCAAGGTCAACATATAAGCCCATACAGGGCGGAGCATCTGTGTCTTTGGTCTGGAGGATCCCCTTTCCTTGAGTCAGGGATATTAGGATTTACATTTGGCCTTACATGGGCTATTTACAAGGGTGGGAAGTGATGTGTTCCTCTTAAGCAGTGCAAACCAATGGATGTAGTTCTTTCACTTCCTCTTCAAACAGGAAGAGATTTTTGTCTGCACAGTTGCTCCTGGTGGTCAACATAATTTCTGTGGAGATAGGTGTGAGCTGTCACAGAAATTGAACTGGATTTTAATTCAAACTCATAATTAGGAAACAGATGCACAAAAGCTTCACTTCTTTTATACCAAGCTGTCTGGTCCCTCCAAATCATAACTTCATGCTCACATTCTCTTTCTTAGAAAGTATAACGAAGCTATCTTGAGGAAATATAACACATCTTTAAAAGATAATTCAAAATATAGACAGCTCATACTTACCCATTCCTTTTATTTTCTCCAAGGCCAAATATAGTTAACTGGTAACAGTTTAGCCTGTTCAGCCTTACTTTAAGAGTTTTTTTTTTTTACTCATTTTCCTATTTTTAAAAAATTGTCATTTTTTCTTGTTCCTGCATGTGTACATTTTTAAAATATTAACCTTTTTTGAAAAATACTTTGTATTTTCTCTTTTTTGTATTACTCTCTTTTCTTTCTTTATTTTAAAGAGTTCTGCAAAACTGGGGATCAAACTCTGGCCCTTGTGCTTGCCAGGAAAGTGCTTATTCTACTGAGCTATCTCCACCACCACCTTTAAAGAGAATTTAAAATAAAAACACATTAGATACAATACAGAATTTCAAACAGCAAGATGATAGGAATTCAGCAATTGCTGTTAGACTACATATTATTGTCTTCAAAGTAGTTGCTGAGATAATCAGATAAAAGCTGCAAAACTGGTCCAAAAAACTAAGCACTAACTGTTCCTTTCAATAGACCAACAGAAATTAGTAGGACTAATTCTGTTATCTTACTAATAGTTACATGATAGCTATCTTGTGTGTGTGTGTATATTTATTAAATATATTTATAAGCTGTATATTTTCCCTTCTTTCTTTCCTTTTTTCTTTCTCTCATTCCACTTGTTCTTTCTTCTTGAGCAGTTTCTTTCCCTTGCATAATATCTATTATACTTTTCAGATTTTATTTATTCTTTCAGGATCTTATACTAGGGAGGTAAATACATCCAGATCTGATATATTTCACTTGTGAGTGTGGTCTCAAGTTGCATTCATTTACCTATAGAAGCCTCAAGTGTATCTTTCTTTATAGCTGAATAATATTCCATTGTATCAAAATGCCACATCCTTTTTTATCCATCCTATTATTTATTGATGGGCATTTGGGTTGTTTCTAAGATTTATGTATAACAAATTACTCTTCTGTAAACATGGGTGCCCATATATTGCTGTGGCAGAATGTTTTTAATTCTTCTGGGAAAGTACTCAGAAGGCAAATAGCTGCATCTAATGGGAACTGTAATGTGAGATTCTTGAGGAAGTTTTACAGTGATTGTACCAGGCTGCACTCCCACCAACAGTGGAGAAGGGTTCCTTCTCCCCAAAATGTCTCTAGCATTTGTTATTCATTGATTTCTTGATGATAGCTATTCTTTCTGAGGTGAGATGGAATCAGTGTTTTAATTTGTATTTCTTTAGTGGTAAATAATTTTGAAAATTTTTTCATATATTTATTTGCCAATTGTATTTCTTCATTTGAGAGGTGTGTATTCATCTCATATGCCCATTTTTGAATTGGGTCTTTGAATTCTGGGGGTCTAATTTTCTATCTATCTATCTGTCTGTCTGTCTGTCTGTCTATCTATCTATCTATCTATCTATCTATCTATCTATCTATCTATCTCTTTATTTATTTAAATGTATTTAATGTAGGGTCTACAGGCCCTCAGTGCACAGATTGGAATCGTAGTGATCCTCCTGCCTCAGTCTCCCAAGTGCTTGAATTACAGGCATGCACCACCATGCACAGTCTCATATGTGGTCTCAGTGTGCCCCAGACATGGGGCTGGTATGGCAGGCTGGGGGTTGAATCCTAGTCCCTGTATCTGCCTAAGCAAGCGTTTTAGTCTGCTGAGCTATCTGGCCAGCCCTACAATTCTTTTTATGTTCTAGATATAAGACTTTTGTCTGAGGGAGAGCTAAATTTTTTTCCTCAGTTTGTGGGTATACCTTTTACTCTGTTGGTGATTTCCTTTGATGTGCAAAAACTTTCAGTAAGATGAGATACCAAGGATTGATCCTTTGAAGTATTTCCCACTCAGTTTGGTTTTGTTCATGAACTCTCTGACAACCCCTATGGCTTCAAAATATCTACCTATTTTTTTTTTTTTTACTAGATTGTGTTTCTGTTTGAATATTTAGATCTTTGATTCATTTTGCCTTTAGTTTATTGCATGGTGATAGACATGGATCAATTTTAGTCTTTGGCATGGGAAGAGCTAGTTTTTTCAGCACCATTTATTGAAGAGGCTATGTTTCCCCCAGTGAATATATTTGGCCTCTTTATCAAAGATAAGGTGGCTGAGTGTTTTTGTAACTGTGTCTGCATCTTCTAATCTGTTTCGTTGATCCTTAGGTCTTTTTTCTTTTTTGCCATGCTGATTTTATTATAATAACTTTGTGGTGTAATTTCAAGCCAGGGATTGTGATGCTACCTGCCTTTCCTTTGTTGCCCACGACTGCTTTTTCTAATCTAGGTCTTTTCAGGTTCCACATGAATTTTAGGAGTGTTTTCTTTAGATCTGTGAGGTATACTAATGGTATTTTAATCTAGATTGCATTGAATCTATAGAGCAGTTTTGTGTGTGTGTGGTCCTTTTCACAATGTTGGCTCTTCCTAGGCAGGAACAAGGAATAACTTTGCTTTTTTTGAATTTCCCTTTAATCTCTTTTCTCAGAGTACTGTAATTTTCACTGTATAATTTTTTTACTTCTTTTGTGGGATTGATTCCACGGTATTTCATTTTTTGATGTTATTGAGAAAGGTGTGATTTCCCTAAATTTTTTGTGTTTCTTGTTTGTATACAAAAATGCTGTTCATATTTGAGTGTTGACTTTGTATCCTGCCACATTATCTGTAAGGAGAATATCTTCTGTTTTTTTCTGAATTCCTATTTTATGAAGTATTGTTTTCCATCCTTTCACTTTCATTCTGCGAATTTCCTTTTGAGTTAAATGTTTCCTGCATACAGCATATTGTTGAATTTTGTTTCTTGATCCATTCTGTTAGTCAGTTTCTCCTGATTGGTGAATTGAGATCATTTATGTTGATGGATATAACTGGTATGTATTGGCTTATATTTGTTGTGTTATTTTTCCTTTGTCAACTCCCTACCCCCCCCCCCATTTGGCATGCTTGTTGGTGCCTTTCCACTATTGTTCTTGGAATTATTATTTTTATCTCTCTTTGTAATATATTTCAGTACTCTTTATAGGGTTGATTTGGTGGTCAGAAATTTCTTTAGTTCTTTGTCATGGAAATATCTTATTTCTTTTTAAATTTTGAAACATAATTTTTCATGATTCATTAATCTGGTAGGGGGGCGCAGCAGGATGGCTCAGTGGTCTAAAGCGCCTGCTTAGAAAAGCTTGGGCGGCTGCAGGGACCGCAGTTCAATCCCTGGCACCACATGCTGCACCAGCCCTGCCCTCAGGGCAGGATGAGCCGGCCATAAAAATAAATAAACAAACAAACAAAACTTCTGAAACAAGAAAAAAATAAAAATGAAATAAACATAAAATTTTTTTTTAAAAAAGTCTGGTTGGAAATTGTGTTCTTTTCTTTTCCTTTTGTGCAGGGTATCACTATACAGCTCTGACTCATAGTGATCTTTCTGTTTCCTGCCTCCCAAGTGCTGGGATTACAGGTGTGCCCCCAGACTCAGAAACTGTTTTCTTTCAAGAACTGAAATAATTCACTGCAAGCTTTTCTTGATTTACAGATTTGTATTAAGAAATCTGCCATGGTTTTGGTGGGCTTTCCTTTGTAAGTGATCCATTTCGTTTCTCTAACAGATTTTAATATTCTGGTTTTTTGCTGAATATATATATATATATATATATATATATATATATATGCATATATATACATATATATGTATATGTATATATGTATATATATACATATACATATATATATATATGTATATATATATATACATATATATACATATATATATGTATATATATATAAATATAATGGCCGGCTCAGCCTGCCCTGAGGGTGAGGCTGGCACAGCATGTGATGCCAGGGATTAAACTGCAGTCCCTGAAGTTGCCTAAACTTACCTAAGCAGGCTCTTTAGATCCCTGAGCCATCTTGCCAGCCCTGAGATCTTATTTAGTATGTGTTTGGGTATAAATTTATTTTGCCTATGGCTAATTGGAGTTCTGTATGCTTCACTTATATGTATGTTAGATTCTTTCCCCCCCCTTTTTTTTTTTTTTGTCTCTTTGAGACAGGGTCTCACTATGAGGTTCAGGCTGGCCTTAAGATCACTTTTGTAGCCCAGTCTGGTGTCGAATTCACACTGATACTCCTGCCTCAGCCTCCCAAGTGCTGGGATTACAGGTGTGTGCCACCACACCTGGCTTCTTTTCCTATTTTTGAAAAATTTTCTACTATTACTTCAGCAAGTAGACTTTTTATGTCATTAATTTTAACTCCTGCTTTTTCATTGACACCTATTAGTCTTAACTTTTTGTGTGTGTGTGCATTACCTTATAGCTGTTGGCATGTTATTTCCTATTCCTTTGTTATTTTTAAAAGATCTTTTCTTTGCAATCACTAGCTTCAATGCTGTCTTCAAGGTCTGGATATTTATCTTCAGTTGTTTTTAAGTGATTTTTCTAGCTTTTGGTGAAATCTTAAAATTTCCTGGATATTTGTTTGAATGTGTTTGTTTCATGCATTCAAATTCTTTCCTATATTGTTTATTCAAGGTCTCTATCATTTTTTTATGGTTCTCTGTTTTTTCATCAATATCTTCTTTAGATATGCTGAGCAGTTCTTTCATTATAGTGGTCATGTCTTTTTTTCTTTACGTAAGTGATTGCATCTAATCTAACTTGTTTTATAACCCGATGGAGTTGTTTCTTTGCTTCAGTTCCTATTATTTCAGAAATTTCAGGGGTTTGGCATCTATGTTCTTCTATGTTCATGTCTTCTACATTCGTTTTAAGTTGTCTGGAGGTGTGTGATTTCATTTGTTCCTTCATTTTGACATTTTGTATTTTAAAAAGTTGTTTAAAATTTTGTTTTCTGTTGAGATCCATGTATGTGAGTTTTGGTAGTAGGTAGCTATATCACTAATATCAAATGCTGTCCAGGAAATGTGTACTTCAGAGATTTCTTCCTCTTCTTCTTCTTCTTCTTCTTCTTCTTCTTCTTCTTCTTCTTCTTCTTCTTCTTCTTCTTCTTCTCTTCTTCTGCTTTTGAGAGTTATCTTCTTTTGTAGGAGATTCTTGGTTTGTGTGTATACCAAGATTTTACCTTCCCAAGTAATTGAGAGCTGGATGTTGGTTTTTGTTTGGCTTAAGGTCCAGTCTGTTTATGTTTGGCTCAGTAGGACTATAATGAAGTTATTACCCCAGAGCTTCCCAATATTCTTACACAATGAAGAATGATTATTATAACAGGCATGACATTCTCGTTACTATAGTGCAATTGTTAATAAGCACAATTTAGCAACTGGCCACTGTGGCAACTATTTTTTACTTTAGATCATATGAGCAAAGTCTGTAGTTATGTAATAGAAGTGATCATAAATTATGAGCTTGTGTGTAGTTTTTCCCCTTGCTAGAGTGGGGTTACCCTGAGTTCCTCTGGAAAATATGGTCGATTCCCATGTTGGCTACCAGACTTGCAGTGTAGCAGTATGCACCAGGCACCAGAATTCTTCTAGAAAGCTGGGCGTGGTGACACATGCCTGTAATCCCAGCACTTGGGAGGCTGAGGCAGGAGGATCAGTGTGAGTTTGAGGCCAGCCTGGGCTACAAAAGTGAGCTTAAGGTCAGCCTCAACTGCATAGTGAGACCCTGTCTCAAGAAGACAAAAAAAAATTCCTCTAGAAATTGGCTTTTAAGGCTCACTGTTACTCTCCCAGTGATGAGGTGGCAGAGGTTGGAGATTTTACCTTCCCAAGAAGCTCACTAAAGTCCTCAGAGTTTTGGCTGGCTCAGTGTCATTTTTTTTTTCATAGTATAACATCGATTTATGTCAATGATTGGGTTAGTGCATTATTTATGTTAGTATTACTTGTGATGTTGGGGATTCAAAACAAGGCCTTATCCATGTTGAAGAGTACCTCTAAGCTACATTCTCAGCTCTCATTTTTGAAATGGGTGTAACTGTTGAGTAATGTTGAAATACCGCTAATCAGTGTGCTTTTTCCCTCCTTTGTGATCTCTGTTTCTGACTACAGACAACTGTATTCAGAGATCTGAGTGTTAGATCTGTCTCACTCGTCAGAGTGTGCTCCTCAAAAATGACCACTTTCAGAACTTCACTTATTCAGGAGTGTGACAGTTTCATGATCTCTACTTATTATGCATTTAAACAATATGTGGAGATCATTTGAAAATGGACCTGTTTTATGTTTACCTTCTGATATCTGTAACTATTCGAGCATTGAAAACAGGGAGATGATGTGATACTCACAGAGTTTTAAAAAAATCACTCATTTCTGATTTAAAAAGAAAAAAACACATGAAAATCCAAAAGTGAAATGACTTTAAAAAAAATCATGCTGTTTCCTCACTATGCCAAACTCAAAATATACATTAGTAAGGTAGTCTGAATATCCCTGCTGATTAAAAGGGTAATTAAATCTTCTGAAGAGGTTGCTCTGCAAGTCTTGCTCTTGCAGTTAGAGAGGAATAACCCTGGAGAGAGCAGCTGGCTGGAACTGAGACCCAGCTACATGTTCTGTGAAGCTGTGTATCTCCTCAAGACCCCAGTCAACTGAGTAAAAGTTTTTAGAATTAATTTGTGAATTTGTTGCTAAATTTTAATAACTCATCTTGCAAAAGCCTTTCTGTATATCACCAATTACCAGAAGCTGTATAGGGGATAAACAGTCTACTGCAAAGAAAAACAAATAAACAAACAAACAAAAAAAATAAAACAAAGCAAGTAAGCAACCCCCCAAAGCCCCATACCATTGTGTCATCAAACATGTGTAGGTACAGCTGAAATAACCTAAAAACTAAAAAATAATATGGAACTAAATTAAAATAATGAAAAAATAATAATACATTCACTCTCCAGAAAGTTAAATGTTTTTAGGTTAGCAAAAATCTAAGATAACTTCAATGCAGTCTAATAAGATACTGTGACTAAATTGGAAAAATAAAGCAGTGGTAAATGACAAAGAAAACCCAGATGGCAAATAGAAACATTAACTATGTTTTTTTGGGGGGCAGGACGGGGTTCAAACTCAGGACTGTGCACTTCCCAGGCAGGCACTTATGCCACGGACCTATCTCCCTGGCACTTATGTTTTAAAATATAATAAAACACTACAAAGGTACAACAATATGGTACTAATTGAAGTGATGGATATTGATGGAAAAGGAAACACGTATATTTCCAAGAAGCAGAGAAAGAAGCCTGGGGATGTAGAAAGAATTAAGCTGTGTCCTGTACCTGTAACAACTACCCATAAAGAATATAATTGTGTTGTACTACAAACAGATACTAACAAAAATTATTTATGTGTGTTACATGAATCTACAAATCTCAAAACTATTCACATTTCAAAAGCTAAAAGTCTAGCTTAAGAACACTATTTTGGAGCTGGAAAGATAGCTCGGCAGTCTACATACCTGACTGGCCAACTCAAGAATCCAGGTTCAGTCCCCAGTACTGTATGCTGCGCCCATGACTGCCACTGAAAGTGGGTATGGTAGTGTACACCTGCAATCCCAGCACTGGGGTGGCTGAGACAGGAGGATCGCAGTGAGGCCAAGCTGCATAGCAAGACCCTGTACCAAATGAATAAATGAATAAATAAACAAATAAACAAACAAACGAATAAATAAATAAATAAATAAATAAAGTTTGGGCTTGTCAAAATAAAACAAAAAGGCATATTTTTACATATTGCTGGTAGATGTGTAAAACTGACAAGTATGTTTGGAGAGCATTTCAGAGACTGTAAACAAGGCTGACCTTCCTGCTGCTGTGACTGAAGAATTCTGCTTGTAGGAATCTGACCTGAGAAAATGGAGAGAGAGATACAGATTTGTACATAGAGGATCTTATTATAGTATCATTGGGTACAGTTGGCAAAAATTATCTGAGTGTTTACAACAGAAAAATACTTAAGTACAATAGGTCACCTGCAGAAAAATCACATTTGTAAATAAAATGTATAGCAAAACCTTCCTAATATAATATTTAATAATGGTAAGGAAACATTTTTGATAATATCACATTCACCTACTAAAGGCTGAGATATATTGAGTGCTTCTGATGCACCAAGCACTGTGCCAAACTTATGGGCTAGATATGACTGTGTAGAAGAGTTGCTGTGGAAACATGAAGGAATGGCAAGGAAGGAGCATGTTACTAATATGATAGTAACATGATGTTGCTGTTAGTGAAATAACCTGCAAAATGAAATTAATCTTGTAATAGAAGTGTTTTTGTCAATGTATGTAATATGTGTGTATGGTTTGGAAAGCCAAAAATATGCACCCAAATTTTAATGGTGACTCTGAATAAAAGTATGATAGGTGATGTCTATTTCTCCATTATACTTTGTAGGTACTTCACAAATTTTCTTTAAATGCTGACTTGCACTTGATGATAACAAAGTTAAAAAGAGAAATCCCTCAGTTGTCCTCTCTCAAGATTTTACTGTGTACTATAGTTGTTCATTATTTGTATTTGTAAAAGATCCTTTATTTAACTTATAATTATCCACCAGCACTTGTGCCTGGCAAATTGACCTGGTACAATTGTAAAATCATGCAACTTAGTCTCCCTCTTCCCCTGTTTGTCCCTGTTTGTTTGTTTATAAAAGTGCCTGGATTAAACTCAGGAGCACTGTATCACTGAGATACAATCCCATTCCTTATTTATTTATTTATTTTTATGAGACAGTCTTGGCACCTGGGTAATGCAGGGCTTGAACTTGTGATCTTCCTGTTCTGCTTCCTGAGTGGCTGGATTAGTAGGTGTATAACACTTTGCTTTTTTTTTTTTAATTAAAGGAGCATTTTTATTGTAAAGCAAATAAAAAGTGTGCCAAAAGGAAGAACATTATAACATACAAAATAGAGCTCTGGTTTGCATGTGAGACAATACATATATATAAAAATATTCACATGATGGGTGCCAGGGAGCTAGCTCAGTAGAATAAGCACTTGGCTGGCAAGTGCAGGGTCCTGAGCTCAATACCCAGTACTGAAAAAGGACCAAAAAGAAAAAAGAAAAAAAAAACTGAAAACATTCACATGATTCTGCACACAGTGACTCTTCTGTACACCTTTACAGTCAGTTCTATGAGAGGAGATGCCTGTTGTCCCACTGTGTCTTGACCATTGTATAGATGACAAAACTGAGGCCTGGGGCACTGTGTATCTTCAGCAACTATGGTATTGCATTTGGACCCAGGCTGTGTAGTCTATAATTTATAAAAGCATTCAACATGTGCAAGAGACATTGAAGATCCCAACCCTGCAAATAGCTGCTTTACCAGTGGCCAGGAGTCTGAGACTGCTGTGCCTTCCTAAGTCCTGGCCCAGTCAATTTTGCAGAGCCACAGCATTTGGACTTGACTCCTACTGAATTGAAGCTGATTTAAAGTAAGGCTTAAGTCCAAATAGTTCAAGGGACTAAGCACCTGCTTAGACAGGTGCAAGCACCTGGGTTTGATCCCTGATGTGCCCTGCCAGCCCTGCCCCTAGGGCACGCTGAGATGGCAATTGAGACTGTGCATGGTGGCACACATCTGTAATCCCAGCGCTTGGGAGGCTGAAAACAGGAGGACCACTACGAGTCCCATCTGTATAGTCAGACCCTGTAGTCCCTTTACCAAAATACATTTAAAAATACAGAAATAAAAAAAATAAAGTAAGGCTTAACATCGGTGTAGTTGCTATGAGAAGGACCATCTTTTTCTCTTTCTTGCTTAAAAGTCAAAGGATTTGCCTCACTCAGCAATCTGCAGAAATAGAGTCTGAGGATTTTCTCTGTGGCTTTGCTAAATTGAGGCCTTCCTTCATCATCCATCTTCCCTGTTTTCCAGCAAAATGAGTGGTCACTCCTTCCCCTTCTCCACTTAGTGAGCTACCCTTTCTCAGTGGTAAAGCTAGGACAGAGCTGATTCAGAAGTCCTATGTGAAATGTGGTCTTGGGATATCTAGGAAGTGGAGTTGTATATTTCAGCCCCACCACTTTTCACCGTCTGCCCAGGTTTCAGTCCTAATGTTCTTCTGAAAATCTTTGTAAATCATGAGGACAATGGTGGCTGCCTGCCACGTGTATGATCTCAAGATAGGTTGTTATATGCTTCATATAGGAAAATCAAAGGTTTTAATGAGCCTATGACCCCAGTACTCCTCATACCTAAGTGGAGAATTGCCCACCCAAGCTTCATGCTTCTACAAATGTCCCCTCCTTGCACGACATTGCCTGGCACCTTCACACATCTGCTCTTAAGTGGGCCAATGGTCTGAGTACCATTTCACTTTATTACTAGTCACTGGACTACCCTGATTATCAAAGGCTTTCCTCTGCATCTGGGGAAGGGGGTGCTTTAAGGGCTTCTGTGTATTACAGACTCATGGCCAGTGATGGAAACAGATGTGTGTGTTTTTGCTATTGGAGCCCATGTCTGAAAGACACATGTTGTTTGTTCCTGGCTTTCTTAAAGCCACAAAGAAACACAGTGGGTCCCAGCCACAAGGCTTGACTGGGGACCATGACTGAGTCTCACAAGACTCTTTCTCCCATTGTTTCTGTGAGTTAGAGGGCATGGGTGCTCCATGAGCAGTGCTGGTATCTGGGTGAAGGGGGCCTCATTTTGGAAGAAAATAAATTGTGGCTGGCAAGAGGCCTCACTGTTTCTTCCCTGTCTGTCAGGGCAGGCTGTGTTCTGATTGCAAACACATGAGCTACTTCCAGAGCCAGGGGGCAGGTCCTGTGGCCCACCTAATGAGAGCTGTGTGTGTCCTACTCTCATCTCTTTGTTGTTATTAAAGAAACCGGGGTGTCACATACCAGGGGTGAGGACAGCTGCCTCTGGCCAGGGAGCTCTCTGACATCCATAAATGTGCCTGTTTGTACTGCATATAAGTCAGTGTCTGGGTTTGGTTGATGTTTGACACCCTTTGTTTTCTACTGTATTCTTAGAAAATGACTTTGAAATTTTCTTTCCTTTTTCTCCTATAAATATCTTACTGTTATCAGGTAGACAGATGTACTGTGTCCTGTGCAGGTGGCCCTGCATGCTCTGTGCATGCTACTACGCCTTGGTGAAGTTCATCTTTTCTAATTAATTCGTGAGGACCCTACCTCCCTGAACTGACAGGCAGTGTGCATGTTCTATAAGGTGGCACTGGCCATTAAACACATAGCACCACATGTGGCCGGAGTACTGGGTGGTAGGTAAAGCCAGACTTTCTGATGACTACTTATCTGTGGTCCTTCCACCCATCCACAACTGAGGCCTTGTTCTTATCATGAGGAGAGGTGGAGACACAGGAAAACTGTTTCTTCTTCACAGACAGCACAGACAGTTATTTTGTTAATTCAGACATGCAAAGCAGATTTTAAAAACCTAAACAAACACGAAGACACAAGATTGTAAAGATATTGCCAGTGTTTTGATCCACGTGTGCCCTTTCTCCCCTCCTTCCTTCACCTGCACAGAGGTGCACATGCACGCAGACACACTGTGATGTGTGAGCTTGATACTGTCAGTTTGATTTATTCTAGGCTGCCCTCAGGGATTGCTGGAACACATTTCTGGGTGTACCGTTGTGGGCCATGCAGGCATAGTTGAAGTCTCTGTCTGGTTCATGGCCCCTTCCTTTGTGGCATGGTTTTCCTCCTTTGCTTCCTAGCTGTCACTAACTAAGCTCTGTGCCATAACCCACCCTCTGCCATGATGTTTTTGCCTTGAAGCCAATCATCATGGACTGAATCTCTTGACACCATGAGCCAAATTTAGACCTTCAAGTTGTGTCAGGTATTGTCTCAACAAGAGAAACCTGACTGATATACACAGAAACACATAGACATAAAAGTACTAGCAGGTACCATAGACAGAGAGAGAGAGAGAGAGAGAGAGAGAGAGAGAGAGAGACAGAGACAGAGACAGAGACAGAGAGACAGAGAGACAGAGAGACAGAGACAGAGAGAAACTTTCATGTTATCTAGTGACCCTGGCCTGACAGGGCCAATAAAGAGGACCCAGTTATTCAGGAACAGCTCCTTGAACAACTGGAGACAAAGTCAATGCAAAGCTCGCAGCCAGTGTCTGGGCTTCCACAGTGTTTTTGCTTTGCTTCTGTGCTGTCTGAATTCCTGCATTAGGTGATTTGTTGGGTCCCTGACAGACACGTGGCGCTGTGCCACAGTTTGTTCTGGGCTGCAGTTGCTGGACTCTACTACAGGCACTTTGCTGCAGCCAGCATCCTCCTGGCTGGGGGGGACAGGACACATCAGGATGACTCCAGAGCTGTGCTTGCTCCATGGTATGGAAATTTGTTTTCTTCCCATGTGGTGCTTGCTTGTAGTTAGTCCCAGGGCCTACAGCAACGGTGGTAGACCTGTGGCATATATGTTATTGTGTTTAGCTTTTAAGACAAAAGATATTCACGTACTTTTTTTTTTTCTTGCAATGACATAACCTGTGTCTGATTAAACTCTTCAGGTCTAATTGCAGTGTTGGCACGTCATCATAAACAAGTGAGGCTGGGGTTGCAGTTTGAGTACCTGGTCTCTGAGAGGTTCTCCATCACTGACCTAGTTCATGCCAGGCATTAGTTCTATCTCTGAGCTCTACTTCCAGCTCAGGGGGCTCTCACTGGGACCAGAGATGAATGGTGTGATCCATACAGGTAGAGGGAAGAGGTGGAAGCAGGATCCTGAAGGTCAGGGATGCTGTGGCTCTGTGGAGCTGCCCCCAGGTGGGAACTGTGTCCTGGAGGTGAGAGGTCACTGGATGAGGGAGCTGAGATCATTGTACCTTTTGCAGCTGGGGGCTGGGTCTGTCCTCCGGGCCAAGAGTCTGGATGGGTTGGCCTTCTGTTCTGCTGGTGCTTATTTCTAGGACCTTTGGGGAAGTGGCTAGTCTCCTGCCACCTAAACTGACCCAGTCCCTTGTATTTTCTCATGGATCCAGTATAAGCCACAGTGTCAGTTCTCAAAGTGGTTCATGGTCCTTCCATAGAGAGCCGTGGCAGTAAGGGCTTTCTCTGTAGAAAATGCTTTGTATTTTCCACCCAAAGAAGGCTTTGTTCCCACTGCAATTATGAAACATTGGACTATATATACAACTACTTCTTCCTAGTTCAAAGAGAAGAAAACTTTTTCTTCTCTTCTTCTCCCCCCTTCAGAACCAATATTGATTAGAAAATTTGTCGCGTCTGCACCCTGTGCTTTGTATAACGTTTGTGAGGACAATATGCAGTGTCTCAACTGTGAATGTGCTACTAACATGTTTTGAAACTCTCATATTGTTATCTCTTATAAAAAGTAATAAAAATTAAAATAAAAAAGAAGGCTTTGATAGGAATGACTTAATCATTGTAATGAGCCTGAAGGTTTCAGCACGCACCTGGGATCCTACAGCAAGAGGGAGTTGGGGAAAGCCTTGGTCACCCCACTAGGAGCTAGTGGTTCCGGGTGGAAGAGAGAAAGGTGGCTGTGGAAGTGAGGGTGGCATTTTGTTTCAGTTAAAGAAATAGCAAGAATTAATCATACACAGGTTATGCTATTGCAAGCAAAGTTTCACATTTCTGCTCTACTTGAATGAAAGAAAAGTTTAGCCTTGCATATCAAAGAATAGAAATCTGTCATCCTAGAAGTCACTAATTTGCAGTTCTGTGACACAGATTCGAGTAATTAGAGGATTTGATCACCAGGCATGTGAAACCTATACAAATGTTACTCAACATTCTTGGAAAGAATTCAAAGACTGAGACTGTTTGAGCAACTCATGATTCTTTTAAAGTTGCCACAAGCTGAATTGATTTAGTTTGGCAGAAACTACAAAAACATGAGTTTAGAAAAGCAAAAGCCCATATGATCACCACTCTAACCCCAGAGAAAAGGAAATACTTCATCAATTGCATCGTGGTCCAAAGCATGTTGAGGCTCCCTCTCCTCCACCTGATAATTTTAAGATCCTCTGGAACAGCTATAAACAAAAGCTGGAGATACTCAAACAGCTGCCTGGCCCATTTCCCATCTCCCTCTCTCCTGTTAACAACTAGTTGGGCTTTTGTTTTTCCTTTGCTTTTATTCCCCAAGTAAATCTTAATCACAATCATTAAATCTAGGCTTTATTTTTTTTCTTGTTGCTATGGGTACCAGATGGGGCTTAATCTTTCTAAGATGGCCTTAAGGACCCTTATTGGTGGTCAGTTAGTAGGTGAATGTGCCCCTCTGAACCATGGCAGTGTTGCGGTTGTGGGCCACAGTACCTGGACCAGCGAGGCCACTTTCCCTGGAATAGACACATGCAGAGGCAGGGCTGGACCCTATAAAGGCAATGACAGGGATGGAAGATGTCAGCCATCAGAGTGTGGCCTAGTGAACAGAGCCTTTTCTCTGGCTCTGGTGGTAGAGTCACATTTACACATCATGGGGTTATAGGTACTCATGTTCTAACTTGATGGGCTCATCTCCAGGGCCCCACAGTGCTACTATATTGTCCTGGCCTGGGATGACAGCATAGGACATCTTATAGCTGCTTGGTAGAGGCATATTGCAGTTCTGGCATGAGTTTGGTCTGGCCTCAGGTATGCACTTCACAGATGAGTCTAAACTCTCCTCCAGGGCAACTCCATTTCGAAAGTGAGGTCAGGCTTCTCACCAGCCCTACGTGCTTGGGTTCAGTAGCTGGCATATTTGAAAGTACAGATGTTGATACTTCTTATATCCTACTCCAAGACCCTCCTGCAGGCAGGAGGACAGCCCTGAGAGGGCCATGGAGCCCTGGCCAGGAGTCCTGGATCAGTCTTTCAGAAATGCTTGGTTGATTTAGTTACTTTGAAAGCTTCAGTGGTCAGTTAAAATACACTTTTAAATGCTATCATAGCTTTTAAGAGATCAAAGATTATACCAACGTAAGACAATACAGTTTGCTTATGTAATGGTTAAAATTTTTCCTCTAATCCTGTTTATCTTTTTTTTTAAGTTAGTCTTTTTTTTTTTTTTTTTTTTTGTCTTTTTGAGACAGGGTCTCACTATGCAGTTGAGGCTGGCCTTGAGCTCACTTTTGTAGCCCAGGCTGGCCTCGAACTTGCACCAATCCTCCTGCCTCAGCCTCCCGAGTGCTGGGATTACAGGCATGAACCACCACCCCCGGCCTTTAAGTTAGTCTTAAAATCAATCTTAAGTGGCCAGTGATGGCACCACTATTGATGACCTTGCTTCCTTGCCTCATTTCTAAATCCTCCATGGAATGTGTGAGATATGTCTTAAATCAGGCTTCCTTGTTCTAACAGAATAATGAGACCTGGATGATTTTTGAAGAAAAGTTTATTTTGGTTCACAGCTGTGAAATCTGGGAAGATCAACTGTATGGCACCAGTGTCTGCTGCTGACTTTCTGATAGTGGCCTTGTGCTTCTTCAGCTCGTGGAGGATGTGGCAAGCTGTGAGCGAGACTATGAGAGGGGCACATGCAAGAGGTTTAAGAAGTTGCATTTGGCTCCTTTGTCAAAGATCAAAGACCTAAATGTGTTGGGCAAGGTTTTTGGATCTCAGTTCTGTTTCATGATCCACAAATCTGTTTTTGTTCCCATAGTGTGCCACTTCTGTCACCAGAAGCTTTGCAATAACTTGAAGTCAAGTATTGCTGGGCTTCCTGCTTTGCTCTGGTGCCCAAAATTTCTTCCTTCCCTCCTTCCCTCCCTCCCTCCCTCCCTCCCC
>PVJA010013461.1:0-49483 GCA_004027025.1 Myocastor coypus
TTTTTTTTTTTTTTTTTTTTTTTTTTTTTTGCATTTTCTGTTTTAATAATAGTACTATGGTGTTTTTTAAGTGTTGAGCATATTTGTATTGATTTATATAAGCTCTTGGCCTATTTATATTTTTTCAGTATAATTTCTTTTACCAAGATCACTTATGAATAAAAGCATTTTTCTAAATACCATGATGGGGTCTGCCAAATTGCTAAGTGGATTAAAGCACCTGCAAGCAGGTACAGGGGCCAGGGGTTTGATCCCCAGGCCTGCCTTGCCAGCCCCGCCTCCAGGGCACACTGAGACCTTAACTGAGCCTGGGCGTGGTGGTGTGCACCTATAATCCCAGCTCGTGGGAGGCTGTAAACAGGTAGACCACTATGAGTCTGATCTCATAGTGAGACCCTAAACACCCTGTAGACCCTTCTCTGAAATACTATAAGTAAATAAACAAACAAACAAACAGACAAATAAATAAATAAATAAATACCATGTTTTACTACACTTTTCTTATAGGCATATAAGACTATATGTCTGCTTCAAGAAATCTGGCCAAAAGGATCTGACATTCGACGTGTCTTTTGTGTTGGTTCATGCTCACTGACTTTGGAAATGTACCATCACTTCTTAGAAAGTAGAACGACAACCACTTCTGAAGAGACAACTAACAACAAGAAGGTGTGACTATTACAACTTTACTGGGGAACCTTATTGCTCTCCATGTTTGACATTTTGTTAATTATCACTTGACATTTTCTCCATTTGATGCTAAAATTGTTTAATGTCAGCAAAGGAAAAACACTGGAATTTTTTTTTTTTTTTTTTTTTCGGGACCAGGGTTCAAGCTCGAGACCTTGCACTTGCCAGGCAGGCACTTGTCCCAAGGAGCTATCTCCCTGGACCCAAAACACTGGAATTTATTTTATTCTTTTCAATTTTAGTTTAAGTTCATTTTATAGTATTCAATAGTAAATTTAGGGTCTTCTGTATGCTAAAAAACTAGAATTTACATTGCCTCATTTTGTTAAATATATCCATTTATTTATTGTCATTGGGCCTGCATTTTAGGTATGTTGACAGGAAGGCATCTCCCTGAGTAATTTGTTTAGTGTTAGTTTTAAAATATGATACCTTTGACATGATAAAATTTTTCATGTGTGGACCAATTCCAGAGGAGTTCTCTGGGATTTTAACTTCATTAGCTTCTTGATGAGGTCATGTGAAGATTAGCTTACTAAAAACCTTAAGAAATATCTTATGTCAAATGTTATTAAACCAAATGTTTTCTATTTTATCTCAAATATATATAAATGCCTAAAATGATTATCATAAAAATGAAAATTTCATAATGTACAAGGCAAAGTGCTCCTATAAGCTGTTGTGGTTCTGTACACTACTGTGTGTTTCATAAACTGCTTTTCTCTGGCTCATCTTCTCTGTTTTTTTTAGGTTAAAAGCAATTGCTTAACCCTGAAGGATGTGGAGGATTTGTGCAAATTGTATTGTCTCACTGTGGTTTTTCTAGTACACATACCTCTTTCTCAGAGAGCTCGTTCTAGATTTATCACTTCTAATTGGATTAAGGACACTCGGACATTCTTTGAAATGGTAAACATAATCTTTATTAGTTCAGCATTTTTGTCTCAACTCTGATGTGCAAAAACCACAATGGCTTTCAAAACAGATTGATATGGGGGCAGAGTTAGCCCTTCAAAAGGGTTTCAGAGGTTTATGACTTAAATGAATCAGTTAATTTCAAGTAAATTTTCTAGTAACAACAATATGTATCTCTGTCTCTCTGTCTCTTTAAAAAAAACTTACTCTTCATTTTAAAAAATCTCTCAAGGTCAAGTTTGTAGAATGTAAGTAAACATTGTACTCTGTTTTGAAGGGAAGCTGAAGAAATGAGTGTTACATTTTATCATTGCTGTCCATTCTGGATGACAGCTCATGTAGATTTGGAGACTTAGAACAATGAAAAGAGAAAGACTAAATAAAATTCCAGAGGCCCACTACTCAAATCACTGTTGGCAGCTGTTAACTCTTTGGTTTATATTTTTCAGTCAGAATACCTAGATTTTCCCATTGTACCTTATGTTACAAACACATACATTTTTTTTCATATGTTTTTCTATTTTGTTTTACACTGTTAGCATCATTATTAATGAATACTTAGTATGTAGGACGGAAGTTTTATGGCTGACTTTCCATTTCTCTGTTATTGAACACATATTTAAAAATTGATTGCATTATAGATGCTCTTATTCTTTTCAAATGTAAGGCTTTCCTTTTAATTTCAGGTTTTTGATTTTTGGCTTGTTATTCAAAATGGTATTAAGTGAAATAACTGACTTAGAATTTTTAGGAAAAGAATCTTGGCCCACATAATCAAAATAGTCTCTCAACAAAGACATTTTTAAAATAATCAGAAGGCCAATCTAGCTCATGGCACATATGACGTGGGATAATTTGGAGGATAGAGTGAGAAAGAGCCACACATAAAGTTTAAGTCAGAACAGACAGACTTAAATTTTAACAATTATGATGATGGAGGAACTATAAAATGCTTTGGAGTCTATCAATAGAAAGATCTGATTCAGTCTTCAATGGTTGTTCCCTCTCAGTAAGAGATGTGAGCAAAATACAGAAGGCTAAGTAAGAGAGCAGCATGGACAAAGCATGAAAGCTGGATTTAGGGACAAGAATGGCTTGTGGGACTATGGTGAGGACAACATGACTAAGGAAGAGAGATTGTGCTACTGTAAGAGGCAGAAAAGGAATTGAGGATTGGTGAAGCCAGACAGGGCACAGATCCTGTAGGGTCCCCTTGTTCTGCTAAGAGAGTAGATCCAGGACCTGATCATAAGCATGCTGAGAACAAACCGAATGATTTCAAGAAGAACAGTGACACTTTGACTTTGAAAATCACCCCTGATTTGCAAAGCACTATATTGTGAGAGAAAAAACAGTGGATGTATGGGAATTAGGTGATAATGATAATATTGACAGGGTTAGAGACTAAGGAAATGACCCTTGACCTTCATTCTTCATTCTCCATTCAAGGACCTGCACGTGCTGTGCAGAATACTGAGCAGTGACAAGTGACTGCAGGCAGCCACCCTGAGGGGTGGCCCACTTTTTTCACTGCAATGAGGAGGGCTTTTGCATAAGTGCCCCTGCAAAAGTCTGACATGGGTGGGGTGGAGACTGATGAATTGGGGTGATCTGAGTGTGACTAGAACATAATTGAATTGGACTCTTTTGCTTGGCAGTGCTTAGAGCATATTCAATTTATTAGCATAATGGGCATAAAGGGTTGGCAGTTAAAGGTAAGGTATAGAAGACTGCGTTTCTTGACTATCTGACTGGATTTGTGAACACTTATATCTGTTCTAATGAAAGTTTTAAGTGATTCTGTGATGGAGTAACTATTAGATGTGGTGAGACTGTACCACAGAGATTCTGTTGTTAGTTTGGTGAGAAAATATATCCTTTCTTCCAAAACCCAGTGGGGATATTTCCTAGAGGCATTTTGATACTGAATCAACAGGCAACAGGCTAAAAATATTGATTTATAGATTTAAATGAGCTGTCTGTGTATAATTGTAACTTATGCATAGTTTTCTATTAAGTTTTTTATTGCATGAAGAATTATACAAAATGATATTATAAATGTCATATTTATCCTTCTTTTTTTTTTTTAGTACAGGTTCTACAGGGTCTCACTACACAGATTGTACTCATAGTGATCCCCCTGTGTTTAATCTCCCAGGAGTTGGGATTACAGGTGTGCCACACCACGCCCAGTCTCAGTCTCACTCTCAGTGCACCCCTGGGGGAAGGACTGGCACTGCATGCTGGGGATCAAACCCCAGCTGCTGCGCTCTGCCTAAGTAGGTGCTTTACTCCACTGAGCTATCCGCCTGGCCCAAGTCATTAGACATTTTTAAGGTAGCCCTGTGGCCCATTCCTTGTTGGTTATGCTGATGAAGAACATTGGTTTTTTAGTTAGATGGCATTCAAAATAAGAAGCACAGCCACTGTTGAGTTATTCTTTGCCGCCTTTATGAATACTTTGCCTGCCTCATATCCGTCCTTTATGCCCTCAGTTTGCAATTAAAAAGCACGAGCTTGGAACGCTTCCCTGGTCCTCTGGCAGAGTTCACACGGGACCCAGCTGCTGTTTGGCTTCTGCTCTGCACAGCTGTCCCTAGGTCCAGCCAGCCTTCTTGCCTTTCTCTTACTCCATTTTTCACTTTTGAAGCAGTCTGAAGCTTGAAATGTAATTTCTGGCAGGCCCTGAAAGTGTCACTGTAAAGGATGCTGTTTAAGGCTGTTAGGAAAAGCAGCAGGTCATGGAAAAGATAGCTGCAGGAGGCCTGTCTTGAATCTTGATCAATGGCATGATGGGAAAAAGGCCAGGGAAAGCAGTGCGATTCCTGCGTGGCAGCATCAGCGGCATCAGCAACATGTGGAAACCTTAGAATTTCAGTTTCTTGGGTCTCACCCCAGAGTAACTCAGTCATAACCCAGCAGTCTGTGTTTCATTTGACAACCTTTCCAGATGAGGCTTATGCCAAGATGTAAGAACAACTGTTCTATGACTCTGTGTACTCTTTAGTGACTCATCTGTAAGTAAAACTACACCAGACTTAGAAGACAAGCTTCTCTGAGTTACCTGTTAGGAGTGAGCCTGTCAAGTGCAGAGACGGGTAGACCCAAGGGGGCACTTGGGATACCAGTTGTCTCAATGGAAGCACTCCACATATTTAAAAGAAATAATTTAGCATAAAAGAAATGTAGACTGGCTAAATTTAAATACCTAATTGATTGGTATCTTTATATTTATTATGTTGAAGAAATAATCAATTATTAAAAGTAATTTAATCTTTAAAAGTTGCAACATCTGGCAAATTAAAAATAACAGCCACCTCATTCATACTAGTAAAATAGGTCAATGGTGATTTAAAGCTCCCTATCAATAGTGACAAAAGAGAGCACTCCTGTTGGGATATTAGGGGAGTGTGAGAAAGAGAAGCTTCAGCCTCCTGCCTCAGTTTAGCTTTGCGGACAGCACCATGGGTTGAACCCCTGCCTCGGGCCCTGCTCCTTTCTAATCTGCTCTGACCTGAGTGCAGGTGGGAAGACAGCTGCCTCACTCAGCAGGAACCTGGCCTCACAGTCATAAGCTTGCGTGTGAACACCTGTGTGTCTCCACATGCTCAAAGGTTTCATCAACATGCTATCTTTTAGAAAATGTTCCTGAATTTTAAATGTTTGTTAGTGTGTGTTTGCAGTGCATAATTATTGCTTCATTTTAGGAAAATGGTACACATCTGTAACACATCTCAATTATTTTTTCCTTCCCCTCCACTTTCCTTTTATTCTGTCAGCATCAGAATTATTTATTTGTATGTCATTATACAGTTAATTGTCATGTATGCAGGTTAACAAACAGACTAATAGGCTAAATAACATAAAATACAGAAGACAAACTCAATGGAGACACACTATAAATTGGATTATAACAAACTAGAAATCTTCATAGTGAAGGAAACCATCAATAGAGTCAAGAAATAATCTACAGAACCATAAAATATTTTGCCAGATACTGCTCAGGCAAAAGAGTATATCTAGAATATGTAAATAACTAAAAAAAAAAAAAAAAGAAATGAGACCCTCCACATTTAAAGACCCAATCAAAAAGTGAGCGTCTGAAGTGAATACGCATTGTCAGGTGCAGAAACACAGATGGCCATAAAACATGTGCAGAGCTGCTGATCATCTGAGAAATGCAATTAAAGTAACACTGAGATTCCCTCTCACTCTAGAAGGAAGGGCTGTCATCAGGAAGTCAACCAATAACAAGTGCTGTCAAGGCAAAGGGCTGGGTAAAAAGCAATGCTTCTTCATTGTTGGTGGGGATGGAACCGATGTAGCCACTCAGGAATCAGGATGGAGATTCCTCATAAAAACTAAAGCTAGAAATTCCATCTGACTCAGCTGTTTCTCTTTTAGATATAGTCCTAAAGGGTTAGACCCCGTACTACAGTGATGTACCCACACCCAAGTTTATAGCAGCACAACTCATAATAGCTGAAAATAGTTTATCTCCACTAACAGAGAAGTGGGTAAAGAAAAATATAAAAATATATTTACACACAATGGAGTACTATGACTGTCAAGAAAGATAAAATTGAGTTATTTGCAGGGAAATGGATGTCCTTTGATGCCATAATGCCAAGTGAAGTAAATTAGATACATAAGGATAAACACAACACAGTTTGCCTTATATGAAAAGCTCAACATATGAAGTGCGAAATCAAAGACCTACAATAGGAAAAGAGAGGAAAACACAATACGTTCACTCCATTGGAAAGTACAAGCGAGAAATGTGGAAACTTAAGTAAAGAACAGAGGCGCATCTGAAGGCAGAAGCATTTAGCTTACAAATGGTGTCTGTGGATCACAGTGTGAGGGAAGAAATCCATGCCGTCATGGACGGATTTCTCTCATGCAGGATGAAGCATGATATTTGATGCATTTTTGTCTTCAGCTTGGGATTATAGTTTTTATTTTAATATTGTAAGGAATAAAGTTTTATCATTATTCAGACTGAATTATGTTAATAAGAATTGGGACATCCCTGCTCATTTGCTCTTTGACTTGAATATTAAAATGCATAGCTACTCTATTTTATTGGTATTATGAAAAGTGTCAATAATTTAACATGGTCAATACTTTAAATTTTTCAGAAACAGTGGTGTGAATATTTCATCATGTGTAATATAAATGTTTTGGAATTCTGGAATCTGAATTTAACTCATCTCTGTGACCTAAGTGATGGACCTCTGTTGAAAAATATTACTTTTTATTATGAAACTGAATGTGCAAATGGTATGACCTTGTTATATAATAATAATTCTACTTTATTATTATCCAGAGATAAGCACAATAAAAGATTTAAAATAATTTTCCTAAACTTAGATACAATAATTATTTTCTTTTCATTGCTTGCTCATTTATAAAGGTAATTTTGACTTAGCTGAAATCAAAAAGAATACCATATTTCAAAATATTCTTTCTTAAAAGTATTCCAAAAGTACTCTTGGAAAAACTATGTTTGTGTGTTTAATATTTCCAGATAATTTTAGCAGATCATGTTTTTCTATTTGCATGCATGAATAGTGCTTCTTAGAAACATTTCTCTAAGTAGTGCAACTATTTCACTCCTATTATTTAGGAAGTTATAATTTTTTCCAAAAGCAAAACATATATAATATGATTTATATGTGATAATATGTAATATTTCATATCAACAATATATTATTTTAATATATTCAATTAAATACATTAATAATTACAATATGACTTGCTTTTTTGAAATTTTTAAGGAATATCTTCTTTGATGTTTCTTTGGTTGTGTATTTTAGGGAAGGGTCTACATGGTGTCCAGGGTCTCACTACTTGGTCGGCTCCTGCTTTTAGGTGCTTTAATCTGCTGAGCTATTTGGCTGGCCCTTGATGTTTCTTAATAGTTGACGAAAAATAAAATATTTTCAGAGAAGTGTAACTGTTATTAAAACTGCTTTGACATTTAGGATGTTTTCTAACTGTCAAGCATTGGGATTAACTGGCTATATATAAATCTGTGGCTTTTGTACTGAGTTTCCATCTCTCAAAAAACAGTTTTTATGCACTTCTGTAGCGCATAAAGTTATATGTGACAATAGGCTTTATCTTAAGGAGCAACAAAAATTCCCCATTTGTGGAATTTCTGAAATATTCCAGATAGCTCAGCAGATTAAAGTGCCTGCTTAGGCAGATGCAGGGGTTTGATCTCCAGCACGTTGTGCCAGCCCTGCCCCCGCAACACGCTGAGAGGGCAATTGAGCCTGGGCATGGTGGCGTGCACCTGCAATCCCCCCCTCATGGGAGGCTGTAAACAGGAGGGTCACTCAAGTCCAATCTGTGTAGTGAGACCCTGTAGACCCTGTACTAACTACATTAAAGAAAAAAAAAAACCAAAAACTCTCCACTCATTTGTATTAGTTACAATCTTAATTCCTAATTACCGAAAAAAAGATGACCTTCAAGCCTTCCACTTCCACTTGGGTCTATTCTGGAATTCTGAACATTTCACTGCGTAACATGTATTTCATAGTTGTATGAATTGAGTCAAAATATGTGCTGCTGTTTGTGTAAATACTTTTAATACCAAGTATTATTAATTGTTAAACAGGTCTACAGTTGACCTTGGGAGGTGCCATTATGGAAGACTATGAACACCTCTGGAATACTGTGTCAAAGTTGGTAAAAAAGTTTGAAGTAGGAAAGGCATTTCCTTTGAGAACAACCACACTTCAGTTTCTTACGAAGAAACCATCACCAATCAAAGGTAATAGAAACTTAAGTTAATTTGGGGGGAAAAAAGCATTATTCCTGTAGACATAATTTTAAAACAATTAACTCAGTGTTTAATAGGAATAATTTTCTGATGTTGTGTGTTTTGACAATTGGAGTTGTATGCTATGACTATAATTAGAAGATGTTTTCCTTAATCCAGTATGTATATGTGGCTGGTATATAAATACATAAAGTGGTATACAGTGGTAATTAAGTTCATGAACTTAATTCATTCCGTGATTTTAGTCACAAATTGAATTGGACAAGAAATTTCTCCTAAAGTCCAGGTCAACACTGAACCTAGCCACTGGATTTGATTCCATAGTCTGAGCCTTTACTCCTAGTTCTGGAGAAACTGAGGCACACTTCAGCCCACCTAGAGAGCAGGCTGCAACCTAATGAGATGGTCTGCAAATAAAAACAAAGCCAAACTACACAGCAGGGCATCTCAGGGGCCAAGAACTGAAGGAGGAGCAGCTGTTCTTGAATGAATCTGCCCAAGCCATTGCTGCCCTGGGATCAGGGATCTGGAGGGCTGGGTCCCAGCTGTCCCTGATGGAGAACAGGAGGAAGGTGTCATCACCTAAAGCATCAGGATTTGTAGCACCTACTCGGAGGCTGGGTCATGCAGGACCTGCTTTCCAGCAGAGGAAGGTGACAAATCTCACTGTGCCTGGAACAGTGTAAATTACTCTGACAATTTGAGATTTCCACTTAATTTTTTTTTTTTTTTTTTTTTGAGACAGGGTCTCGCTATGCAGTTGAGGCTGGCCTTGAGCTCACTTTTGTAGCCCAGGCTGGTCTCGAACTCGCACTGATCCTCCTGCCTCAGCCTCCCGAGTGCTGGGATTATAGGCGTGCGCCACCATGCCCAGCACTTAAGCTATTACTAAGGTCAAGGCAACTCTTAGTGAGGAAATTAATGTAAAGAGATGAAAGGAATCTTCAAGGTCTTATGAGGAAGAAAGCTCTTTAGAGAGCTTTCTTTCATATCTGAATAGCAATATAAATTTATCAAAATTAAGAAAATAGCTGTAAGACAATTGTAAGCCATAGTAATAGAACTAGTACTACTAGTAGTATATTATTTTAGATTTTCCAGCTGTAACTATTAGATGTATGTTATATGTGCTTTAAAATATTTTGAGAATTAAATGTAAATTCTAAAAAATGAAACAATGACCAGAGACTTTTAAAATACTTTTTAAGTTCACATTTTTATTTTATAATTATTTTTAATCTTTTATTTATTTGGTATGAAGTCTTACTACACAGTTCAGATTCATAGCGATCCTCCTGTCTCAGCCTCTCCAGCACCGGGGTTATAGAATGTGCCACCATGCCCACTTTTGGTGGCCCACACAGTGTGCCCACGATTCAAGGGCTGTCATGGCACATGGTAGTAGGAATTGAACCTGGCTCCTTGTGCTTGTTAGGCAAACCCCTCAATTCATATTTTAAAGCAATCACTTATAAAGGTAAAATAAAAAAGTAGAAAAAGCAAAGCATGTCATGCGCAGGTACAGATTCCCTATGATAAATGTTATCATTGTGCATATCTAATTTGTACCAATAAATTTTTTTAAAAATGTAAACAATGTATGAACTTTCAGAAATCTATCAAAATTATAAGCTAAAAATATTGCCAATGAATGAGATAGATATCTGATTGGATATTGGAAGAAGGAAAATTTACAAACTTGAAATAGGTGGAGGGACAGTCAGAGAGCTCAGTAGACTAACGTGCATGCTTGGCAGAGCGCAGCGGCTGGGGTTTGATCCCCTGTCTGCCCATGCCGGCCCTGCCACCTGGCACGCTGAGACCACGATTGAGGTTCAATGTGGTGATGCGTGCCTATAATCCCAGAGCCCGGGAGGCTGTAAATAGGAAGATCACTATGAGTCCAATCTATGCAGTGAGACTGTAGACTCTGTACAAAATACATTAAAAAATAATAATAAATGGAAACAATTGCTAAGAGATAGTAAAAAAGTCATTATGTTAAGTTAGATAAATGAGACATGAGAAGAAAAATATTGCGCGATGTCATTTTAAGATAGAGCCTGAGAAAAGCACTAATATAGGCAGAGAACACAGAATGAAACACCACTTGTGGTGTGGGTGGGTGTGTTGCTGGCATGGGAAGGTGTGGGTTTAAGAGTAATAAACTTGAAGGCATGTGTAATGATAAATATAGATAGCTGATGTATACACCAGGTGTATAGTTAAAATGTTGAATGTTACTCTGTAACGCTGTACTCTTAGAAAGGGTACAAATTTTAGTCACTCAGCCCAAAATCGAAGAAATAAAGGAAAGTGAGTGGTAACAATATGAGGTGTTGATGTGGTTCTCGGGATGTTCGGTTAGACACTCAGAATCTTTTCATATAATTATAATTAATCTCCAAGAGGAGACAGGCCTTCGGTACCTGTAATACAAAAGATAGTAACATGCATACAGATGTGAAGGATTCTGAAACAGAGAAAGAAGTCTAACTTTTGATATTTTTGGAGATTCAGAAGGAGAGAGTAAGCTAACACTTGAAAGGTTAAATCTAGATGGCCGAACCCACACAGTACCGGACCAAACACACTGCCACAAGTAAACCAGGCTTATTAAAGGCTCATGTGGGGGCTACCTCTCGAACCAAGGCAGCACTGTGTAAGGGGGACAGGAGGCTTTATAGGATCTGTCAGGGAGGGCGTGGACTGGAATAACCAGATAACAACCAGATCACGAGTTTCAGCGTGAGGTGGAACAGCTAGATTTAGGTGGACATCATTTATGTTCCATTTTAGTATTATTGATGTCAGAAGCGAGTTGAGACCAACACAGGTCAAGAGGAAGTGAGCCGAGCCGAGAGTACAAACGTGGGGCAGGGTTGGGATTGGGGTTGGGTAGGTTATATAGGAAACCAAGAGGAGGAATGTTTGGGGCAAGATGCCCTGGGAAGCTAAGAGGAAGTTTTTGAGGCAAGGTGCCTGGGAAACTCTGAATACTGACCTATCAATACTTTGTCTGGGCACTGGTAAGACAGCTCAGTGGACTAAGTGCCTGCTTAGGCAAGTGCAGGGACCAGGATTCCCTGCCAGGTGCCACATGCTGCACTGGGTTTGACCCCAGGTGCACTGAGCTGGCCACTGAGAGCAGGCGTGGTAGGTAGCCCACACCTGTGATCCCAGTTCTGGGGAGGCTGAAAACAGGGGGATCACTAGGAGTCTGAGCTGCATAGTGAGGTCTTGTATCAAATACATTAAAAGTAAAAGACTGGACACTTGCCTGCATTAATAAAAGGCAAAAATTCATATTCAGGGTGTATTATAAATCTTAACTGTGATAAATTAAACACATACACACAAACAAACAAATGTGTAGTCGAAAAAAAATGACAAAATTGTAGAATACCAAAAATAAATATGTTAAAAGAACTAAAATTGCTCAAAGTAACAAACAATAGCCTAAGACATTTTCCAATTGCAATGACAAATTCCAATGTATGATAGAAGCATATATAATTCATCTATTACTATATAATTTATAGTCATACAATTAAAAATGGAATAATATGTAATTTATATCTTTAGAAAAGATACAGCCAGGTTTATTCATCAATACCGAAGCACTGAAAATACCCCTGTATGACGAATTTTAGGAAGAAAAAAATGATCCAGAACACACATGAACCTTATGGGGAACTTTTATGTAGAATGTATTGGCATAAGAGTATTTTTCAGAAACCTTCTCCATCTGAAAAGACCATTGAATCCAAATAGTAAACTGACCCCAAGATAACCCAATTAAGGGATGAGTTTATAAGAACTGGAAGTGGGTAGGACATGTTAATAACTAAGTTGGCACTGGCGGCAGCCATAGGTAAATTTCCCTAAGGGTCCTGCATGTATAAGGTGCTGTGGAGGTGTCTTACCTCAGAAACGACTTGGCTGAGGTAATCGTTATCTACCTCCTGTCACAATGTTGGATGAGGTTTGTCCGCAAGATTTCTGTCCTGGTTCATGCGAGCTGTGTGGAGAAGAGTTCAGGGGAAGTCTTGGGCTCACAGCAGGAGGGGACCATGACAAGCGCATCCCAGTGAATGCTGCTCGAGAGAGCAGGTGCAGTTTACCTGGAGTTATGAAACACCCAATGAATAAAACTCCATTCATTAGCCTAATTTGGCACTATCGGACATTATCTATTAATCTATCTATCTATCTATCTATCTATCTATCTATCTATCTACCTATCATCTATCTATCTGTCTATTATTTATGTGTCTATCATCTAACACCTATCTTCAATCAATCTGTCATTTATCTATGATCTATAATCTATGTATGTATCTCTGTATCTATATAATCTATCATCTGTCTTCCATCGATCTATTATTTGTCAATCATCTGTCACCTATCATTTATATATCCTTATCCACTGTGTATGTCATTGTGTGTGATTATAAAATCAAAACATGCAAGAGATTACTTTAAATAAGTAATTTCTTTGTGACTTTTATTTTCCCTGCTGTTTATTTCTTTTTCATGAAAGTGTGTGTGTGTGTGTGTGTGTGTGTGTGTGTGTGTGTGTGTGTGTGTATTATCTTTTTGAAAGACATTTCCATTTTAAAGTTTCTTGTTTTGGACTAAGAGGAAGCAGATACATACACAGTCAAATGTTCTGCAATTGCAGTGGGCCACCAGTGAAGCTTGTAATGTTGGAGGCTATTGAATCTAAGCCTCCTAAAGCTCATCTCACCAATCTAGCTCTGCGTTTCATGCATTGTAATTAAGCATTTTTTTTTTTTTTTTCTTGCTGAGTGGTCAAGGGCAAGTCGAAGCAAGACCGGTATAACAAAACATTCTTTTTTTTTTTTTTTTTGTATCTTCCAGGTCAAATCCCCTCAGGATTAAGTTTGGGACCATATACAGTACTTTATAAAATAATTAAATACTTTATTTTTTCAGTACTGGAAGATTCAACCAAGGGCCTTCCTACTGATCTATTCCCAGTCCTTTATAGTTCTTATTTTGATACAGGGTCTTTCTAAATTGTTAAGATATCCAAATTGGGTTGAAAATTGTAATCCTTCTGTCTCAGCTCCTTAGAGTTCTGGGATTCCAGGCCTATATCATCATACCCAGCTAAGAAAGAAACATTTGAAAATAAGGAGCAGAGGGATGTATGTACCTATTCTTCAATTCACTCACCTGTCTGCCTACTTTCATTCCCAAGTATTATCTAATTTCTTCACATTTTGCTGTGTTCCAAAATGTTTACATATTGGAAAAAATACATGAGAAGGGCTAGAATTTATAACTGAAAAGAAAAACATTTTCCATGTGAAGTTTCAGAAAAGAATGTATCAAATTCCTGCATTAAAATTTACCTTTGAATTTATCTTGACATTTTGTTTACAGATAGATGCAAGGAAAAGATGCCTAACTTGGGTTTTATTCCAATGTCATGTCAAATGGTTGATAAATTTTGTGGAAATATTTTGAAAGATTTACCTTTTCTAAAGAGGTAGGTGGCTAAAAATATACCCTAATCAGTACTTGTATTGGATGAGTTATTTATTAGGGATGTCTTGAAATGCAGTAACTTAAAGAACATTACATGTAATACATGTTTGTAATACATAATGAGTTTAATATAAAAAAAATTCAATGGCTTTTGACACTTTTGTATAAACAGCTCTCAAATTTTAATATTATTATAAACTGCCCCAATCATGAGTTTCTAAATAATGAATCAGTAGTGAATATTTATTGATGTAGTTTGGGCAGTTAAAGATGTAAGGTAGATTGTTGAGTCTGTAATAATCCTTTTTTTTTGGGGGGGGGGGTTCTATGATCCATATTGTGTTAAGAAAGAGAAAATGAGACCTGGGTTTCAAAGTCATTAGTACTAAATAAAAATTATGCTTCATTGTGTCAGGAGACAAATGCAACTTAAAATGCCCTTTTCCACTCACAGTGATGATCCTATTGTTACTTCACTGGTGAAACTGAAGGAATTTGATGAGCTTGTGCACTGGCATTCTCACCGGCTCCTTAGTGATGATTATGAATGGATGAGAAGCAGCTCTGATGGTGAGTTCTGTGGCCTAAGTCTATCTCCTCTTCGGGCTTCTATTTAGGGATGAAGATGATCATGTTGTCAGTCAGAAATGAGATATTTTCAAAGAAGAATGGCATAGAAGATACCTTGGTGTATGTTAGGGAAAACACTGAGGAAAATCCCTGCTCTACTCACATTCAGGTGTTAGTTCAGAGGAGGGGACACTCAGATACAGCGTCTGTCTGTGCCAGAGCCAGGCACTGGAGATTCTTCTCAGCCTACTTATATCAACAGCTGTCCTGATGCTACAAGGTGGAAGGCGATAAGGTGGATTAACCATTTGTATCTTTCTAAGAGGTTCAGCTTGATACGTTGATACTGAGACAGAGAAATAAGTCATCGTAGTCAGTGCATTAGGTGAATATTGTAGATTTTTGGGGAGTGTAGAAGTAAACTCATACCATTGTTGCGCCTTCCTGTGCCGTTGGACATTCTCCAAGCTGCCAAGCTCATGTTTTTCATTCAGAGTAGGCTCTTTTTTCTACTCAGTGATCTAAATTAGAACAGCCTAGATTATTGTCTTCTTGATTCTGCCTACACCTTCTAAATCTAATTACTGGGCATGAGAGTCGCAATACCCAGAATCTGTCATTTTTTCTCTTTTGTACCACTTTACACTTTGCCTTTGGAAGTAGGACATGAAAAAAAAAAAAAGTTTACCTCTATCTTTTTAAGGAAAAATGAAATTCTGCACTCAAGAAAATGTCTGAATGTAGATATCCTATCTAGCAGGAGTAGTCAGGTCACATTAGTGCTTCATAGTGGAAAGCAAAGGCATGTTAATATAGGATAGTGTGAAGGGTTAGTAGTGCTCTCACTGAAAAATGCAATCATGTTATATTTTAAATCTTTTCTTGACCAGGGAGATAGCTCTGTGATCTAAGCACCTAGCTGGCAAGTGCAAGGATCTGGGTTTGATCCCCAGTACTGCATGCAAGGCTGGTCCAGGATCCCTGAGTGTGCTGTGCACACACCTGTAATCCAAGGTCTGGGAAGGCTCAGATGAGAGGATCACTATAAGTCCAAGCTATGCAGTGAGACCCTGTACCAAATGAATGAATGAACGAATAAATAAATAAATAAATGATTTAGAAAATTTAAATCTTTTCTCTTTTAGGAATGTCTAAAGATCCTTGGTTTCTAAAGCAAAGACAAACATATCAGAGGTTTCAGCGCTTTTATGGAAACTCATTAGACCCAATCTCTTCAAAACTCATTGTGACCCAAGATGCAAAGCCAAAGAAGAATTTTAGTGAGGCCAAGAGCAAAAAGGCACATGTGAGGTTCTAGCAACTCTAACTGCTTCTAGTTAACTTTTCTAAAATTATCATTTATTCAACACTTTGGTAATTTCTTCCCCCAGGCATCTTTTCTTTTGCTGACTACTTGCTATCATATTTATTTGGTAAGAATGTTTAACCTGCATGTAAAAAATTATGTGTGGTCCTTCACCATCTGCATTAATTGGAAACAAACAAATACAACTCACTAAGTGACTAAGATCCTAGATTTAGAAATGTTGAAGTAACACTAAAATACAGTCATTAAACTACTGAATGACAATGAAAACCCTTTTTATATATGTAGTAAAAACTGACACAGATGCTAATTTGCTTTTTTGGCAGGCTTGAAGCACACATTTATCTTCACTTTTCCAAAGAGAACTTACATAATTAATGAATCTAACTCCTTGTTTCCTCATTTGCTTTTCATTAGTGGACTATCATTTTCCAAACCAAGGGCCATTATCACTCAGGAATACATAAGGAAGTGTAGTTGTTTATTTATATTTAATTAAATATTTTCATTAGTTCACGTCTGGCACACGAGCTGTCTACAGATTCCACAGGGAATTTGCGGGTGCACGTAACACACTTTAATTCCTTTTTCATCCTGTCTCTTTCCTTTATTTCCCTCATCACTCCATCTCTCAGTCTTCTTATTTGAAAAAGAGTAGCTTCCTGCTCCGACTTCTCTTATAGGAAAAACCATGTGATATTTAAGCCTGAGTATCTGATCTATTTCAGTGGATGTGATGGTTTCCACGTGCACCCATTTTCTTACAAATGGCGCAAATTTATCTGTCATTATAGCAGAGGAGTATTGCATCGTGTGTAAATGCCACCTTTTCTTCATCTGTTCACCTGCTAATGGAAATATGAGCTATGAGCTGCTCCCAAGATTTAGACCCCGTGAACTGTGCTGTTAAAACATGGGCATGCTTGTGTCACTGTAGTATAATGTCATTGACTCTTTTGGAGCAATACATATGGGTCAAGCAAAATTTGTATTGAACATTTTTGTGGAATCCCACATTGATTTCCATAGTGGCTATGTCTTTACCAGCAATGTAGACAGATAATAAATTTATGCTTTATTATAATTTAGCAAATCATGCTGGGAAAACTCACTACTATTATGCAGAATAGTAACTATAGACCCATGTCTTTCACCATTTAATACATCAAAATAAAAGTGGGTCAGGTTTGCTTTTGATTTTAATATATTAAATGGTGAGAGAAACGGGTTTGCATTTATTGTTCTGCATAACGGTAGTGAGTTTTCCCAGCACGATTTATTAAAGAAGCTATCTTTCCTCCAATGTATGTTTTTGGCTCCTTTGTAAAAATTCAAATAGTTGAATGTGCTTGGAGTTATTTCTGCATTGTCTATTCTGTCTGATTGATCTTCATGTCTGCTTTTGTGCCAGTAATGTGCTGTTTTTATTTCTATAGTTCATAATGTAACCTCAGGTCCAAATCCATGATACCCTCCCGCTTGGTTCTCGGACCTAGGATTGCTTTTGCTAATCTGTATCTTTCCTAGTTCCACACAAATTTTAGAATTGTCTGTTCCAGGTCAGCAAAGAATCTGTTGGTATTTTGCTTGGGATTGCATTAAACCTGCTTATCAGTACTTGAAATAAGGCTATTTTGGCTACATTGCTTTTAGCTGTACAGGAACAAGGGATAGCTTTTTATTTTTGGATGCCCTCTTTGCTTTCCTTTTTGAAAGTATTTTAATTTTCATTTTAGAGGTTTTTCTCTTCCTTAAGTTAATTAATTCCTAAGCATTTTTTTGGCGCTGTTGTCAGTTTTGCATTGCTGAATTTACTTATTAGTTCTAGGAGTCTTCTGGTGGGTTTGAGTACCTATGTAGACAGTCATGTCATCTGTAAATAATATTAATTTGACTCTTTCCTGTCCTACTTCTGTCCCTTTACTTCTTTTTCTTGCCTAATTGCTCTAGCCAGTATTTTGAGAACTACGTTGAAAACTCATTTCTTTTAGCTTTCCAGTCCTTTAAGATTTGTGTCCAGAAATTGTAATTGTAATGAGGATAATCAATTCATTGGCTTTCTACAACTGTTTTTAAGTTTAATTTCTTTTGGCTAAGACCTTCTGCCCGGAGTTTTGTTTATTGTGGCTGCTTGGGGCTCTGTATGCCTCGCTTATCTACATGTTAAATTTCTTCCCCTTGTTTGAAGTGTTTTCTGTCACTGCTTTTAGTAAGTAGGCTTTTTATGTCTCTTGTGCTGTTTTTCAATTTTTCACTAATTCCAGTTAATCTTAAATTAGGGTTCTTTGTGGTGCCTCAAAGTTGTTGGGCCCATTTTTCATGCCCTCTCATTTTAAAGGTGTATTTGATTAAGAGCTGTTATGGTTGATGCATTTTGCCAACTCCAGGAGTCTAGAGGCTTAAGTAACTCTATAGCATGCTTTAGCTTTAGCATGTTGGTCATTGTGTCAGGTTAAGAACTAGAAAAGTTCAACTAAGTGACTAAAGTCCTTACTTTGTGAGCATCCTCAGTTTGTGGAAGTGGAAAGCACAGAGGTGTTGTGGGTGTGGACTGATAGATGATGTACAGCATAAGGAACGAACAGAGGATTGTTTCCTCTTCCTGTTGTGCTCTTGCTGCTTTTGCTGTCTTGTCCTTCCTTGGAGGTGGCTGCTCTGACCACCATTGTGCCTTGAAACCAGCTGATAACAAACTGAAACCTCCACAAACTTTGAACTAAATAACCCTTTTTCTCTTTATGTGTCAGACATTTTGTCTCAGAAACAAGAGAAAAAAAAAAAAAAAAACATGACAACTGGTCACCAAAGGTAGGCATGTCTTCTAGTTCTGACGCTTTTTGTGATAGTCCCTTCTGCTGCCAGTATTTCTGATAGAATTTCTAATCACTTGCATTTCTATTTGGATCTTTTATATACATTAATTTTTCCCATTGTAATCATTCATGTTTTGCATCATTTGCTTTTTAGTTGTGCTAAAGTTTTAGAAGTCTTTTGTAGAGTTTGTTGTTTTATTTATTTAGCTCACTGTTTATGTCTACTCTCAGAAAGGAGGAGCTGGAGACAGGTTATATGCTGTTGGCTTGGGTCAGGAGCTTTGTGAGGACAGGAAGTTTATACTGATTTCTGGAATAATAATATTAAAAATTAATGTGAAAAAAATCAGTTAATATTTGTGACAACAGTAAGAGTTAAGTACAGACAATTGTGTTAAAACTGGATGCACTGGCTTTATGACTTTACAGCTTTATGACTTTGTTGTCTTTTGTAAACATGTGTGACTGTTAAATTTAGTCTAGTTCAGAGTTGGAGATTAGGGAACAGCATTTATTTTCTGTAAAAGTGTCTCTTATAATGGGAAGTTGTAATGTGTAAGAGAGATAGTTACCAACTTAATAAAACCAATTTGTAGCAGGCATTTGTAAAGTTTGCCTTGTCAAGCAAACATAATGAATTGAATTCAGAACACTTATACTATTAAAACACATAAAAACTCAAATGTTTGTGATTAAAATAATATTCTCAGGAATAACAGTTAGATTTGCTTCACTCTAGAAAAATGTTTACATGTCAATTCTATTAGTAACAAGCATACTGAAAAGTTTGTCAATACTTTCCTGCTGGTTCTCTAAGCTTGTTTATATATATATATATATATATATATATATATATATATATATATATATATGTAATAATGACAGGTTGGTAAAACCATAGTAAAATTGTCATAAAATTGACAATGTAAGTCAATTGAAAACATTACCTAGGAAGAACAAGTCATTTGTTTTTGTTTGTCCTTCTATATTCTTGCTTGCTTTATAACCTTTCTCTTTCCTCATTTACTTATGAATGCTTTTGCTTGGACATATTGTGATGTGGTCCTATCGCAAGGATCTCAGTATAGAAAGAGCACAAGTAAAATTATAAGTGTACCTCATGTTGATTCACACTTTGATAAATGACCAGGTAGAAGAGGAATAAATGGCTATAGGACCAGAGAGTGAGGGTTTTGTAATGGAAATACCTTAACAAAATAGGAAATAGGAAAGTGACTTGGGAGGAGTGGCCGAGGGAGGTGATCCCAGATAGAGTAACAGGTAGTACTGAAATAAAGAACAGTGATCATGTCTTTTTAATCTTTCTTTCTTTCTTTCTTTCTTTCTTTCTTTCTTTCTTTCTTTCTTTCTTTCTTTCTCTCTTTCTTTTTTTTGTGGGAAGGTGAAAAAATGATCTAGAGAGCCTTTGTAGTCATTAAAAGTTGTATAGTACTTGGGATGGATACCAGGTTCTTCACACTAAATTATATCTCCAGCCTTTTTTAAATTAAAAAAAAAATCTTTTCAGATTTGATACAGAGTCTTATTGATTTACTAAGTTGTGAGACTGAGCTTGAAATAGGTAGTCTTCCTGCCTCGCCCCCCGAGTGCTGCAGTTATAGGCATCAACGGCCATACTGAGCTAAACTGTCACAGCTTTTTAATTCACAGAAGATCCATTTTAAGAAAAAGTCATTTTATGTCCAATGCTTATGAAAGGGTAAGATGTTGGTCAAAATCATAACTATACATTTAAAATATTGTTTCATATCATGCCATCTTGAAATATTTTGCACTTGTTGCAAAACTTATTTCTTTCCTTTTGGACAGGAGACCAAAGCTGAAATAATTGCCAGAGAGAATAAGAAGAGGCTCTGTGCCATGGAAGAAAGAAAAGAAGAGCAAAAATGGAATACGTTGGCATTTTTTGTTGAGGAAGAAATGACAAAGAACTTAAGCTCTGGAGCAAAGAAGCTGGAAGACTTTTTGAAGTCTTGTAAAAGTAACTCAGTGAAAGTGCGAGCTGAAAAGGTTGGCTTAACGGCCTGTTTGAAAGCATGGAAAAACCACTGTCGACATGAAGGTATGTGTCTTAGTTACTCTTCTCTTGTTGCTGAGACAAATACCAGACATCCAAATGGAGGAAGAAAAGGCTTATTTAGCTCACCTTACCGGAGGTTTCAGTCCATACTCGGCTGGCTTCAAGGCGGGGAGGCACATGGCAGAGAACAGCAGTTCATAGTGGTGGAACAGCAATAAAATGGTGACAGAGGAAATGGAACAACTAGAGGAACAGAGAGCAACAGCGAGTATTTGTCTCTCTGTCTCTCTTTATATTACATTCAGGCTTTCTGCCTCATCCTCTCCAGTTTAGGCCACACCCATAATCCCAGAAGGACTCAGACCCATAATTCCATCAGTACTAAAACACATAATCCCAGTGGATCATGAGTCAAGTCTCAAACTCTAGAATTCCCTGCCCCATGATTGCATGAGGCTTTGGGGGGACAACTAAACATAAACCATAACATTATGTGACTGTGCTTTCTTATTTTAGTGAACTGGAGAGCTATAGAAACATTAGGATGAGAGTGACATTTAACTGGAAATTGTTTTGGGAGATTTATGTGCATTATTTGAGTTTATGAAACATTGTTATCTCCATTGTATCAAAGAAAAATTGCACCTTAGGGTTTCAGTGCCAAATACAGAACACAGTTATAAGCATAATCAAAGATAGGCTTTAAAATAGCTACATATCAAGTAGTGGCCTGAATAAGGGGACTAACAAAGATGGTGAGGCGCCCATGGAAAAATCTGGCATTCCTGTTTGTATTCAAAAACAAGTATTTTCTTTCTGGATGTCTTAGTTACTCTTATCTCATTGCTGGGGCAAACACCCGACACTCAAAATGAGGGAAGGAAAGGTTTATTTAGCCGACGGTTACTGGAGGTTTCAGTCCATATTCAGCTGGCTCCAAAGCAGACTGGCACATGGCAGAGGGCAACCTTCCATGGCAGCAGGCAGAGAGCAAGAGCACTGGGAGAGCAAGTGGTAGCTCAAGCAGCTCACTTCTCTTCCTGTTTTACATTGAAATGCAGATCACCTGCCCCAGGGAAGAGGCAGCACCCATTTCCACAATAATCCATTACAAATTCCAGAAGCTGCCCCTCCCCATGAATGCTTGAGGCTTTGGCAGGGGACACTTATACACAAACCAAAACTGGGGAAGTTGATATTCATGTTTGTCTACTATGCTGGGTTCTTCAAAGTTGCTGTGGATGGAACTTTGGGTTTACTTTGGCTCTCCTTGGGTCTAACACAATTTCTATAGCAGGTAGTAGAAATACAACAGAGAAAGAGAAAAAAGAGTGAAATAGGAATCCTAGAGATAGAGAAAAACATGTACATTAATTAATAACCATGTTTGACCTCCAAAAGAATAGTTTGTTGGAGTGGACCTAGTTGATGTGTCAGTCTAGAGAATTCCACCCTTAGTCTTTTTAACACATGCTCTTTATCACCCAGTCTGCTCCCGAATTTTATTCCTTTTACCTTCAATGCATATGCTAGCAAAGTCCGTGTTTCATTATGTATTTTATCCTAATGAGAGGCATAAGACTTAACAGCATATAGTTTTCTTGCTAATCAAGATGATTAATCAGGTTTGCAGTTGGATGCTACTAAGAGAAACCAAGAGTGGCTTGAAATATATAATAGTTTATTCATTTTAATGAAGCAAAGCTCCCAAGTGACCTATTTAAGAGCTGGCTGGGCACTTGGACAATGTCACCAGTGACCCAGGATCTTTGTCTTGGTTCCATTATCCTTGGATGTGTTCTATTCTTCAGATACTTTCACATTCCTTGGCAATTTTATTCTGGGAAATAGAGGAAAGCAACAAAGAAAAATTATTCTTTGTGAGTGTTTGAACTCCATCCCTATCTTTTAAGGAGTTTTCCTGATATCAGTAACTTTCTGTTAGATATTATGAGCCAGAACATGGGGACAAGCCCACATCTAGTCACAAGGGCTATTAGTAACTGTAGACTTTTACTTAACACACAGAAGTTCTTCATAATACAAAAGAAATTGTAAGGTCTAATAGTGAGCAGAGAACTGCACAGGACTTTTGTCCACAGAGGCCTAGGTCCTTGTTCTTTATCTGTCTAAATTCTACCTATGTCTAAATTTTCCAAATGTACTTCATGAAACATCTTTCTCTATAGCCTTTCCTTGGCAGAGCTCATTTAACATCCACAGTTTCTATTGCATGCAGTGGAGCAGTCAAGTTACTATTGCTTGTCTTTCTAATTGGATGAGACACTCTTGGAGGATAAGAACTTCATATGAAATTTCTGGGGCAGGCTCTTACAGCCTTCTTTGGATGTTTGGTAGCAGTTGTTGGATAGATACAAGTAGGTTCATTGGAAGAAAGGTGGATTCTCAGGAACCCTATCATGGTAAATATGAAATGATGAACAGAAGGGAACTGTATAAAGGAAATATATGGCTCTAAGGAGTGGAGGGAGATTGTGCAAGTCTGCATTTAGCAGTTGAAATGGTTGCATTGAATTGAAGGACTTTGATGTTTACACCAAATCTGTAAATCAAGGCTCAGGAAATATTGCTAAATTCTAAACCAGACATTTAGAGTGATATAAATATTTTCCTTTTTAACCCAGTAAAGGTCCGGGGAGATAGCTTTGCAGACTAAGTGCCTGCCTAGGCAAGCACAAGGAATGTGGTTCAATCCCCAGCACCAACATGCATGCTGTGTCAGCCCCACCCCCGGGGCACACTGAGCCAGCCACCGAGAATGGGAGTGGTGGTGCACGTCTGTAATCCCAGTGCTGGGAAGGCTGGAAACAGGAATCTCACTATGAGTCTCACCTGTGTAGTGAGACCCGCTACCCAATAGTAATAATTATAATAACCACAGTAGAAAATAAATGAAAGCAATAGGTAGATACATGATTTATCATATCATGAATTATGAGATTTTTCTTTATGCTAGCATTAGCATAGCTATTTTCAAAAATTCATGGGGATGATGAAGTACAGATGATGAAACTTTAATTTTATTTAGTTTTCCTACTTTAAGATGTCTGTTAATGTCAACTATGGTAGTGAATTTAATTAAGATTAATAGGCCAGGTGAGTAATCTTGAATATTAAAATTCTACTGTTTGATGACTTCTTACAATCATTTTACTGTCTATTTTTTACAAAGGTAAAACCACAAAAGATTTGAATATAGCTGTCCAGATGATGAAAAGGATTCACTCCTTGATGGATAAATACTCAGAGCTATTGCAAGATGCAGATCGGCAGCTCATAGGCAAATGCCTTCAGTATTTAGGATTTGATAGTTTGGCACGCTCTGTAAATGCAAATCAGGTAATACTTGAATAGTGTATTAGGTATGCATGCATTTCTTAAAAATATAGCGATATTCTTTAGATTTTTTACTTAAAATGTTATAACTACTAGTTATCCAAATGCCAATCTTGAAGTAACACAGAGTTAGAAATCTTGTGTGAATGCTGTTCTAGGCAAACAGAATAAATACCAGATAACTTGTGTGGTCATCAGAGCTAATCCTATAATTACTTATAGCAAAATATCTCAAAACTAGAGTATGATTATTGCATCTGAAAAATATATCTGGTGGTAGCTATAAGACCCGTGATAGATATATAAATGTCTTGATGTCTATTAATTTATAATTAAGAGGATAATTTAAATGGTAACCTTTTTACAAAATTTAAAAGGTGGTAAAATATTTTCCTATACATGCAACATAGAAATAAATATTATAATCATTTAAATGATGTTTAATTTAAAATGCTTTTTAAATGGTCTTGAAAATAATACAGGATGCAGTAAATGACATGAAGAAGTATTCAGTTGGCATTGGGCCGGCTCGGTTTCAGCTACAGCACATGGGCCATTATTTGATACGAGAGGAAAGAAAAGACCCAGACGCAAGGGTGCCGGATTTTATCCCTGATACATGGCAGGTAACAATGCAAATGCAGATCAACAAATTTTGTGTCTATATGAGTGCATGAATTCCTCAATATTACACCTTTGTATATATCTAGCACAGACTTTTAATGTTGACTTATGGTAGTTAAAAATAATTAAGTAAAATCTCTATTGTGGCTTTTTCTCTTTTCAAAAAATAAACTTTTTATATATGCCATTTAGCTAGAAATAATCAACTTATTATACACATTTGAAGATTAAAGACACTGTGTAATCCAGCTATATTACTTTGGAGCATCCTTCTAATTTTCTCTGTGTCTGGAGCATTTCATACATAAAAATATAGACTTACACAGAGAAAATTGGGCAATTTGCATAATGGAAACAATTATTTAGATATTTATATGTTGTAACTACTGTTCTATAAATATGTGTAAAATGCCTATGGAAGGATGTAGAATTGGGAAGAAATGGGTCCACTTCTGCATATATTGAGTATATAAAATTAGTAATACATTGAACATATTTACTTACAAAAATACAACTTCATATGTTCAGTCTAATAGTTTTTAGAATCAGACTGTATGCAGCTTTTCATTACTGTAATGAAATATGTCAGGGAGTCTTACTTTATAAAGAAATTTATTCAGGTTACAGTTCTGGAGAGTCAGTGTACAAGATCAGGTGCTATCATTAGTTTGGCCCCCAAGGGGGCTCAAGAACAGAGTAATATGACATCAGGGTTGGAATCCTTATGGAGAAAACATCACAGCAACCAAACAAGTAGAGCTAGGTGAGGCTGGCTCAGGTTTTTTATAACTAGGTTGAGGCCTCCTACCCATAATCCCACAGGACCCATGTGGGACTCCCAGAGCCCTAGAGCCATGCCTCTTAGTAAAGATTCCCAAAACTCTTAATGCTGTAGCCTAGGGAGCAAGCTTCCAACACAAGACTCTTGAAGGACACTAAAGCGATATGCAAACCACAGGGTGGACTTCACCTTCCTTTCATAGACATCCATGAGCCACTGTAAAAACTTTATGCTTATTTCAGTGCAGTCTCTGAGCCCAGCAAATGTTCTCCATTAACTGTATGCACACTGTAACTGTCGTGAGGCTCACTTCACTATGCAATGTGATTGGTCATGGGCCTAGACTTCACAGGGGTGCACGCTGGGGCTAGAAGGTGGTTTTCTGTCCTCTGTGCTTCATAGGCTTCTAATTCTTTTGACCAGTCATCATATTGATGAATAAAAACATAGACTATGGAGGTGACGCTCCTACCTGGCCTGCAAGCTGGGTACCTGGCAGTATTCTATATAGAAAGTAAAAGATGGGTAAGATAATTAAGATTTTGATGTTTTTCCTACTTGGTCATTTTGTATTATTAAAACATGTATATTTGTTGCTGCTGAGAGCATTCTTTCTCAAAGTCATTCTGCAGAGAAGAAATGTTCCCAGTAACAAGATAAGTGATTCAGACTTCCATTTTTCAGAAGTAAAATTCAACTTTCAAATACTCAAAGGCAAAGAAATTGCATCCTCAGAGAGAATGATATGTAGTCATCAGACATTTAAATTTTTTCTGTGGAATTGCAACTTTCAGGCATTCCATTTGCTATGCAGAAAATCACACTGGAAATGTTTGGTTTGCTAACACGTTTTTTATGTTATTGAAATAAACTGTACTCTGAACCTCGCAGCGAGAACTCCTTGATGTGGTGGATAACTATGAGTCAGCAGTGATTGTTGCCCCAACATCCTCGGGCAAAACCTATGCTTCCTACTACTGCATGGAGAAAGTGCTGAAGGCGAGCGATGAAGGGGTGGTTGTGTATGTTGCACCCACGAAGGTAGAGCTCTACTTCACATGATTTGCTCTTTTGTTCCCGAACCTCCTTTTAAGAATATTGCATGGGATCCTCACACAATAAGTCTAGTTTATTCTCTTTCTTTTTTATGTATTTGGTACAGGGTCTCACTACGCAGCTCAGACTTGTAGTGACCCTCCTGCTTTGAGCCTCCCCTGGCGCTGGGATTACAGGTGTGTGCCACCACGCCTAGAGTCTGTGGCCAGTTTAACACACCTGGATGTGGGGCCTGCGTGTTATATGGTGCAGGGGATCAGAGCGCCCTCTATAAGCTTTGTTTAAGCAGGCACTTAGTCCGTTGAGTTATTTCACCTGCCCTAGTTCACTTTATTTCTTAATTTGTAATTGTTTGCTCCACTTTTAGAGGCTAAGACAGCAACTTCCTTGGAACCTTTTTTTAAAAAAAATAGTCTAGTCTTGCACTCTTGGCTCTGAGCTTGATACTTGAACTGAGAGAAGCCCTCACAATTTCTTGGGCAGTGCTGACATGACTGAGGGTGTGATATTGCTCCTGCAGGGCTTCATGGGATACACCTGATCTGCTGTTAGGTATTGGACAGTGGCAATTTCTGAAGCCAGATTATCTTAGTACATTTCCTGTTTGTTTAGTTCCGCTAGTTTAAATTAAAAAAAAAAAAAAAAAGTCTGCATCTCCTCATTTACAAGTTTGTATTTGATATGGTTCCTCTACAGAAATTTGGCTGGGGTGATTCTACATCTGATTCATGTGACTTCCACCTAAAATGGACTAGACTTTTAGTTTTTGGGAAATGTGTAGTGTTACATAATTCATGAGGAACCTGAACAACAAGTTGGCATGCATAATTATAAATTAATATTTTTGTAGTTTTTCATGATTATAAAATAAATTATCATCTCAGGAAGTTTATAAACTATATAATAAATGAGATTATTAAAACAGGAATTGGCTAGCATGTAGCACTAGTCCTGTTCCTGGGGCACCCTGAGTCCACAACTGAGACCAGGCATGCTGGGGCATGCCTGTAATCCCAGCACTTGGGAGGCTGAAATCAGGACAATCACTATGAGTCCGACCTGTATCGCAAGACAGCGTAGACCATGTAGGCCCTGTACTAAATACATTAAAAAATTAAAAAAAAAAGATGGAATTGGTAAGTTGAACCCAAAAGATATTGGGAGTTCACTCTCCTGAAAGTTTGAGTCTACTTTAATCCTCTCTACAAGGAAACATTTGTGTACCTTCTCATCACTTCTCTAATAGTTGTATTGGCATTTAATAAATTCTGCACATACGAAAGTGAAAATTACCTTTTGATGTTTAGATTAACATTTTTTGTGATTAGTGATGTAGAGGGTGCACTTTGATGATGATATTTGAATAATGAATCTATTTATAAAGTAATTATGGATGCATATCCTCACTTTTTCTTTTGGAGGGAGTTGAATATTAATAAATCAAAACCTTTGTATAATGAACATGCTAAATTTTTTGGCTCAAAGTATACTCAAATATTCCTTCATTTGTCATTTTTGCATTTTACTCTATTATATTTATTTAAATGACAATAATAAAATCTTGATATAGTCAGAATGATCAGTATTTCATTTGGGATTTTTTATGTATGCCTAAATATATGAAATGTCACTTCTTTTTTATGTATTTGTTTTATTATTATGGCCAGCTCAGCCTGTCATGGGAATGAGGCTGGCACAGCATGTGGTACTGGGGATTGAACCTTACTCCCTGCAGATGCCCAAGCTTTCCTAAGCAGGTGCTTTAGACCACTGAACCATCTCTTGAGTGAAATGTCACTTCATAATATGTTCATGGTGGCATCATGAAATTTTACATCTTCATCCAGATGGATTTTCAACTTTTTTGGCACCAACTGTGAGGTGTTTGCAGGTTTATAAAATCCATTGAGCAGGTAATTAGCTTGATCCTGAGAGGGGTTCTACTCACTCATGTATATATTCAACTTTAGATGCCTAGAGTACATCCCTGAACAAGAAGGATGCAAGTCTACTTGGGTAGTCCTGTTTGAACTTCATTCTGCAATACCATCAGTTTTTCTCTAAGTGTCGGCCAGCAAAGTATTATGCTATTTGTGTATTTTATTTCTTACATGTGGGTAACATTTTAGAATTTTCTTTTGAGTAAAGTTTTTTTTTCAGCTTTTTTTCTTTGTTTGTTAATAAGGCTTATAATCCCCATTTAGTAACTCAGAGCAGTTGTTGATTTTAGACTACTTAAAAATATGAGTAGAAGAAAAGGTGACTAAGCTTTCTGTACACCCAGAAGGACATACTCTTGGACAATTATTATTGTCCCTTAACATTTCAACTATTTTATGATGTGGCTCATTATCTGTTTCCTTGTTGATCAGGCCCTTGTCAATCAAGTGGCAGCAACTGTTCAGAATCGTTACAACAAAAATCTGCCAGACGGTGAAGCTCTATGTGGTGTTTTTACAAGGGAATATCGTCATGATGCGCTCAACTGTCAGGTAGGGTGCATTCATTCATAAATTCAACAGAAGTTATGTGACACTACTGATATGTCTCTGATTAGAGTCCCCCACAAGTTCTTGTGAAAATAATTGTCCTTAATTTATGAAAGGCAAGAAGGCTCTAGAGAAAATGTAATTTTATTACATTCTGAAGGGTAAGAAATAAAATCTATTCTTTTTCTAAGGACATTTATATTTTGATTTTACATTTCAGGTATAGTTCATTATACTTTGATGGCTTATAAGTGGATTCGAAATGGTTATAAGAATAGAATAAATCATAAAAATTAACAGAAATCTTGAATGTTAATTATGTTGTTTGCAAAGCACTTTTGAAGGACACTATGAAACATGTATTAAGAAGTTAGACCTTAATTAAGCCATAGATAGATTGCCTCCTTATCAAACTTGCATGTCAATAATACAGAATAAACAAAAAGTGGATGCATGATCAGAGGATACTATGCAGTAGACATGGAGAGGTGCTGCTCAGATTGCTTCTCACGGAAGACCTTACCTCCCAGATGTGAGAAGTGTGGTGGGCACAGATGCCAGTTGTCTCTGGATCTTCTCATATTGTCCATAATCTATAGCTGAGCTCTGCACATGCACAGAAGTGGCTTGGTGTAGCAAACCGGTTAGACGATATACATCTAGAATTTCTGGGTACCTTGGCAGAGGCTCTTCCATCTGTAATTTGGCCTAGCCCTCTGGCCTGTACTGGTTCTCTTGTTGATTGCTAGTACACATAATCCAATGCAAATCCTGTGGCAGGGTTAGACTTCAAAAATTCAAACCTGTGACACCGAACAGTTTCTATTTTCTAATGCTGAAGGCTTATTAAAGAGTGTAATGACTAAGATGGAGGTGATCAAAGTGTGTCACCCATATGTTTGCAAGTGTCACCGAACATTATTTTGAACACTTGTCATGTGATAATATTTATAATAAAAATAATTAAAGCTTTAAACTTGGCACCTTACCACTTTCAAGCTAAATTTAATTTCATATGTTTTGGAGAAATATGTCACAATTTTCACAAAAAAAAATACTCAGAAATAACAGTACATCCTAATTATGAGCAGTTACACTTGGGACCCATCACACTATCATACGTAGTTTTATAACAAAGTGTGTATCTCTAAGTGCTCAATATATTAGTTAATACAATATCATCACTTTTAGGTACTTGTTACAGTGCCTGCCTGCTTCGAAATTCTGATGCTAGCTCCGCATCGCCAACAGTGGGTGAAAAGAATTAGATACGTTATATTTGATGAGGTAGGTTTTGTTTTACTTCTTTGGGTTAATTTTCTAGATTACCTAAATAGTATAATGAAGATCTTCAGTGCTTCAAGAACCTGTCTACTGGAATTTAGATCAGGGCAGAGAGTGGGTCTTTCACTGACTGTGAATCACAGTCCGTCTTCTGCCTCCCTGTCATTGTGCGACTCTGTAGGGAATATTAGTGTACCTTTTAAAGTCCTGTGTGCAAGAGGAAACTTTCATTGGAGAAAGCTATTTGACAGAGAGTAGAACTCAAGTGCCATGGCATAATCTTTCCTACATAAAGATTTCAAAATCTTTGACCTTTCAAGCAGAAAATATTGAGTTCTACCAATGCTGCCAGCTACATATTACAGTATTGTCATAAGAGAAAATACACAGCACCCACAAACCACAACTCATGGAGGTTAATTTTCCAAAGTGTGTGTGAGGATGCCTAGAAGGGTTAGTGAAGGAATACAGAGGTAGTGACTTGTTCCACTGCATAGACAGGTAAGTGAGTATTTATTTAAGGGCTTCACATTGGATTACAAGAACTCATCCATAAATTTTCTACTGGAAATTTGTACATTAGCAAAACAGCAACTGATTGTGCTTCTTCGTAGTAGCTCCACCTGGATGATACAGAAAGCAATTTTTGTGTTTACTCAGTGCCATAAACAGCCAGGTGCATGCATGTGTGTAAACGTATCAGACTGGGAAATTCACCCACATAATCATTTAACCATTTTTGCATGTTTCCCTGAGCTTCATACAACTATATCATTCATCTGTTATGTAAACATGCATGGACCACAGTGGAATGTGGGTGCAGCTCACAGCTGGGCACCAGGGAAGCAGGAACCCACCTGTGCATTCACTTGGCAGATGAGGTGTGTGCAACATCTTTGAAGCAGCAGCAGGTGTTTATTTATGATTTGACATTTGCTGTGTGAGCCGATTTTTGGATGACAGTGAAGTGGAGCAATATAGACACATGGAGTGAAGACTTCTTTGATTCAAATGACAGAGAAAGCAGCAATTTTAGTACATATTTAACAAGTTGAAATAGTACAAAAATGTTAATCCAACTGAATGGAACTATCCAAGGTTAGAACTACATCTGAAAAATACGGTCAGAATTTTGGCAGAGGTAAAACCTATTGGATGAAATACCAGCACTGCCATTCAATGTTGGAAGCTGTTCACAACAGTATGCAACACAGATGGACTGGGGAGATAGATAGCTCAGTAGAATAAGCGCTTGCTTGGCAAACACAAGGGCCTGAGTTCAATTCCTGGTTTCACAAAAAAAGAAAAGAAACTGTCTAGAAATGCAACACAAATGTAAAAAATAAACAAATGATGAAATACAAGTAAAATATTCTGTATGCATCAATAGCCATACTTTAAAATGTGCTTTTTATGTCACTTCACACGCTGAACTGAAAGATTCATGGGTCTGCTGCACTTAACAAGGCTTTCTCATGTTAATTGGAGGAGTGTAAAAGATTTATACATGTGAGCTTAGGCTTTATAGAATAATGACACTGAGATTTGGTTTTCTTCAAAATTGCCTGAGGTTAGTTAACAAAACACCTGTTGGGAAAGAGAAAGAACTGATAATTTGGCTACTATCCTCTCATTGTTTGAGAGTTTTGTTTCAAGAGGTAAAGCAATTTACACACTGTTTAAATGCATGACTACTTATGAACATCTTGTAGCATATTATGGATGCTATAGCTTTAGGTAGTAGATTCCAAAATAACTTTCAAGGCATTTTACAAATGTATAGTTGGAATTTTTAAACAGAGAATTGTATAGCACAATCTTTGGATTTCAGAAAGATATAACTGGCTTCATATATGGCAAAGAAAAACAAACTGGTACTGTTGGTATCATGATGTCAACACTGCACCATGATGAAAATGCTGATAAGATAAACAAAGCTTGACAAAACAGAAACCTGAGACAGTAGCTTTCTAAAACAAAACTAAAGTCAGAGCAGATGTTGCTGATGAGTTATGCAGAAATTATGATGTCACTCAAAATGAAAAGCATTAGCCAGTGTTGTGTAGTATTTATTTATTTTTTTGACCCTAAATATGTGTTGCATAGTTTGATAGTTTACAAAGAAAATAACAACAGCAAAATACCATACAGAAATTTTATTAGAGGATTGGCACTAGAACTCATAAGGGATAATTTGCAGGAGAAGAAAAACATCATTCTGTCCCAAGAATTTTGCAAAAAATTTGTCAACAACATCAATGAGTTGATAGGTGAATAGGCAGGGCCAGCATAACAAAGACCTGCTAGGATAACAGGAAAATAAAAAATGGTATCAACTGTTCCTTATACAAAAGGACAGTAGAGTAAAACAAACGTGCCATTGGTGTAAATGACATTTGTGCATGGAATGTGCATTTGGCATGTATGAAGAGGCTTTTATTTGTATTTGCATTCTAGTTTCCATAGGTTTTTATCTTTGATGTTGTTCTTTAAGTTTTGTAAGCAAGTGGACAGCTGTTGTGAAGGTGCTGATGTGGATTTTAAACACTAATTACATACTTGGTATCCTATTTTATGGATCTTATTTTCTTGTGAAGTACAAGCTGTATAATATAGTAATAAACTGACAAAAACAGAAGACAAGAGGTAACAGTGTTATACTCGAGAAGCCCACCGCATGAAGGAAGACTCCAAGAGACGTTTTCTCATGCAAAAAGCAGGGGGATTTTATTTTCCAAGCATGCGTGGGGCTCACTGAACGCGCAGGAACAGAGAGCCCCGAGCTGAGTGTGGACAGTGTTTTTAACCCCAAAGACAAAGGGAGGGGTTTTGCAAGTGCGGTTACAGAAGCAAATGGCATTGGTTAATTTAAAAATTTAAATGGTTTAAAGTTTGCTGGGAGGCTTGCTAGCGTTATTTTCTAGTGCTAATGTCTGGAGAGCTAGATAGGGCTCGGGGGGAGTGGGAGAGGGAAAAGGGAGTGGACATCTGGACAGCCCGGTAGCCAGGGAGAGGCACAGGGTGTATACATCTCGAGGGTCTGATATGGGCTACAGCTGGGCAGCTTACAAGAAATAGGACATCGTGGTTTTTCTCAGAATTTCACAGAGCAGAGTTTCACAGAGTAGAGCAGTTTTGAGTTAGCAAGTGGTGGTGCATACAGAACAAGATGGTGGCGCAATGGTCAAGGTACAACATTCCCCACTGATTTTGGTGGCATGAGTTAAATCTTTTGCTCATTAGTCTGTTTCTGACATGGGAAGTTGTTCCCATCCTCGGGCTTCTGTGAGCTTTTAGGAGGTGCAGCATCAGCATTGGGCGCAAGCAAGGGAAAAAGCAAAACTATAATTAGCATATTGTAATTTTAACTTTTAAAAGATTCTAGAACTAGTCCTGGAAATTCCTGTACTGGGGCCATGTGGGTTTTGTAAAAATCTCTCTTACAACAGCAATGACCTGGTACACAGGAAAGGAAAATACACATCAAGTGTGTCCTACAGAAAGGTCAGGAAAGCAAAACACAGGTGCTGTCAGTGTATGTGACACACGTGTATGGAATGTGCTGTGGTCATTTGGAAAGAATGCCCTAGGTGTGACCATTGTAGTAAAAACTTTTGTGTGTTGTCAAGTTCTATTGGTATCATCATTGTAGTTCTTATAGGAATGGACTTTGTATACCAAAATGGTCAATGTTGAAAGTTTTAATGCTTTTCTATGAACACTGAATAAATGTTAAAAATTGGATACTTTATTTTGAATATTTTACTATAGTCATTGTTTAGTACAATAAAACACATAGAATTAATAATTCTTTGATAAAAATAATCTGAGAATAAATGTGGATATTATACACCTACTATAATGAGCCATTGCCACAAAATTGACATCATGGCCCATGGGGCTTTCTTAAACACATTTAGTTGGCTGCGTTATGAGGAATACTTTATTTGAGGAACACAGCTGGATCAAGCGCAACATTGGAACAATGGAGCCAGAGGAGCAAAGACCTAGGCCTTGTTCTCATCCCTTCTTCTGATACCTTGTGCAGGCTTTCTGTTGACTAAGTTTAGTAGAACCAGTAAACTTAATAACCTTTCAAGGTAGTACATATAGGTCAGTTTCCCTAGGGGAGTGGAATGAAAACAATATAGAATGGTAGGACCATATAAGGCTATTTAGGAAAGTTGTTTAGAAATATCATTAAAATATTTATTCAAGGACTTTGATAATCTTTTAAAAAGACATAACCTTTTGTTTTAAAGAATTTCCAGTTTGAAAGGGAAAACCATAGCAAGGCCATTATTTAACTTATCTTTTATCTGTTATAAACTTGAAATTACCAAACATACCATGCCTTTATTTGTTTGGTAGTAATTTATGGTATTTTTTGGTTGATTTCTATATGTTGCATGCTCCTTGAACCAAAACAAAATTCATCAAATTTTTTCTAAGCAATTTAGAACCTTGAACTGTAGCCAGATGTAAGCTCTCTAAAGTGATTTTCCAGTTTTATGTATAGGTATAGCTGAGTGGCGTTGTAGGCTGTTCTGACAGAGTAGAGGATATATATATATATATATATATATATATATATATATATATATATATCCTCTACTGTTCTGATTATAAGTCTTTGATTGTCAGGAGTCACAATTAAATTTGTGTAGTTCAAATCATATGTGAAAGTCTTTGCTTATTCTATTTAATCTATTTGGTCAAAAGAAATTCTTTCATTTTACTTATAATGTACTTAAGGAATGCTTACAGAACTTTAGACATTGTGTCAGTGCTAGGGATAGCCAGGAGTAAGGTTGCTTGAAGTTTAATTAAGCAAACTGAGAAAGAGAAGTGAAGCACGTAAGTACACAGGTGCTTGTAAGCCCACGCTAGCGAGCACTGAGAAGAGAAACCATGGGTGGTCCTGGCCACAACAATGATAAGGTCACAGGAAGACAACTCTGGAATTGGTGATCATGAAACTCTTTTTTTTTTTTTTTTGGTGAGACCAGGGTTCAAACTCATGACCTTGCACTTGCCAGGCAGGCATTTGTGCCATGGAGCTATCTCCCTGGCCCATGAAGCTCTTTTACGAGGAGCAAAATTTAGATGAATTGCACAGATTCAATAAGAAGCAATAATAGTATTCATTGTTGTTTAAAATTTTATTTAGAAGGCTATTTTATGCAGAGGACACAATAATGTGAAAGCTCTTGGATTGGAATGGTACAGTCAAGGACTAATGAAAACATCACAGTACAAGTGCAGGAAAACTGGATTGAGAGGAATCTGGACTGGCAGCAGTGACAAACTATGTCAGACATCACAATCTTGACAGTGATGTGAGGGATTTATGGTGATAAGAAAGAAAGCAAGGACAGCAGTCAAGGGGTTATGGTACGAATGCAATGGGTTGTGATAGATGCTTCAGTGCTGGTAGACACGGAGCGAAACACATCAGATTTTCAAAGTGAAGCCAAGAGGAAATATTGTTGGATGGGATATACGAATGTAGCGAAATCCAGCTGTACTGTTGCCTGGATTTTCTAATATATATTTAAACTTGGCATATTCAAATAATGCTAATGGGAAATTATGCATAAGGATTTCACATCTTGGTTTTCTGTTTTTAAGTCCATGTTGTCAGTTGAGAAAGTTTCTTTTTCTTGCAGGTCCATTGCCTTGGAGGAGAAATTGGAGCAGAAGTCTGGGAACATCTCCTTGTCATGATCCGCTGTCCCTTTTTGGCTCTTTCAGCTACAATAAGTAACCCTGAACACCTCAGAGAGTAAGATTGTATTCCAGTTTGGCACAAATACTTAACTGTCTTAAACTTTTGACTTTCATATTTTCTACATGGGTCTTGAAGAATTTCATTACTTTCTGGTTAGCTAATAGTTTATGTCTAGATGTTCAAGATAGGGTTTTATAACATTTCCTGGAAGGTACTGCCTACCCTTTACAAATATTAAGGACTTGCTACTCCAGCTAGATCTATAATTTAGTAGGAAATTTTCCCTAATATATATATTTTTAAAGTTCTATTTCTATTTCTTTGTATTTTAGGGAAGGGTCTACAGGGTATTCAGGGTCTCACTACTAAATCAGATTTATAGTGATCTGCCTGTTTTTGGCCTCCCAAGAGCTAGGATTAAAGGTGTGTGCCACCAGGCCCAATCTCAAGTACCATTTCACATGCCTCAGGGGCAGGGCAGTCATGATAGGCCCGGGGAATGAACCCCTAGGTCCTGAGCTTGTCTGTGGGTTCTTTAATCTACTGAGCTATTTGGCCAGCCCTCCCATAATATATCAAAACATCTTAATAAAAACGGACATATACTCATTTCTTTCTTTGCCAGGAAGCCAGTAATAGAGATATGATAACACACTTAGTTATGAATCCTAAGATGACTTGTCCCACTTTGTAGAAATATCTAGAAGATATCAAAGTCTAATTAATGGAAAGCTGTATATCATTTTTATCATTGAGGGTGTTTTTTTTTTTTTTTTTTTGCAATGATAACAGTTATATGCTGGTTAGTTTTCTAAGTATTTTGGATACATTAATTTAATTTAAATGCCAGAAAGGCTTATGCATCACTATTTTCCCATTACTGTTAGCAGAGAGCAGTGCTTCTTCTATTGCTACTATTGCTACTACTGCTACCACCACTACCGCTATTATTTCCATTTCAAAATATGGAACACAAAATACAGAAATATTAAATTATACAAGCAAAAGCCACGACTTGCAGAATTTAGGCTGGGCTTCAATTTCTGAAATATATTTTTAAGACATAAAAGTGAAGGCTGTCTTTCCTTATGCTATTTAATTAATGGGAAGTATTTCCATTTCTACCTACATAATATATGCTTATTTTTAAGGTGGCTGCAATCAGTAAAATATTACTGGAGACAAGAAGACAAAATAATGCAACAAAAGATGGCCTCCAAAAGAAGGGCTGGTGGCCATGCCAGTTTCTCTAAAGACTACTTGCCAATAAAGCAATCGTACAAAGTTAGACTTGGTAGGTTAGTTATAATCTTATGCATGTTATCTTTGAGGTTAAAATTCTTCCCAGTCATTACATTTCCATTAATTAGGAAAGTTGTGTCCTTCAATTTTAGTGCTCTATGGAGAGAGGTACAATGATTTAGAGAAGCACATATGTTCCATCAGAAATGATGACATTTGTTTTGATCACTTTCACCCATGCGCTGCACTAACCATAGATCACGTGAGTAATAACTTCATCTTGTTTGTTCCAAGTAATAAAATTATTTATGCGTATATTATAATGTAAAAAGTGCTTACTTGACACTTTCCAGAATTAAAGAGTAGACGTTTCATTGCAGATATTTCTACCTTGATTTTATAAACAACAGGGATGTTCTTTTGCATTTCATTGATTCTTCAATTCTCTATCTTCAAAGCTGAAAAACTAATAAAGATTTAACCTGAACTTTTAAAGTTGCATTCATCCCGGGCATTATTTGTGCTCATGGTCTTTCTTGTCAGCCACCTTCTCTCAGGACAGCCAAAACTTCATATGAACAAATGCTACTTCCTGTGTGAGTCCGCTCACCAAGAGTAAGTTTTAAGAAGGAAAACTATTTCTCACACAGCAACATATATATATATATATATATATATATATATATATATATATATATATATATATATATATATATATATATATATATATATATATGTATATATATATATGTATATATATATATAATGTTAATCATAGTATGATTAACATTATACTATGAAGGAAAATTATAAAAAGATTTCAGTTGGGATATTAGGAGAAAACAGGGAAGGATTTCTTAAGTTTTGTGTATTTCTCTTCTTTACTTACTATACTTCTATGAATGATAAATGCCTAATACATGTCAAAGTGACAATAGGTCAATAACTTCTCTTCCTTCTTAAATTATAACGTTAACTGTATTCTACATTTTGGTACCATACTAAAACTCATTAAAACCATTTTGATTTCCATTAGAGGCTTTCCTTTGCAAGGAACAAATGCAGAGCTCTATCACTAGGCAGCCGTGGTCTTGTACAACTACATCCTAGGGTCTTGACAATTCATCCATTGCATAAACCTTCCCTGCAAACATTCTGCTATATCCTGTTCCCCAGATATTTAAGCCTACATGCCACATGACAGCTTTCTATATATCGTTGATCTTGCACAGTGTGAATGCAAATCCTTTCATTTCACAATCCTGTGACTTTCTCAGCTGGATGAACTGGAATCTTCCTGGTAGGTTCGTCAGGGTTTCTAATCTGACACCATTCAAGCTCAGCTTCCTGTTGAGGATGTTTACATGTGTGTGTTCTTTATATTTTAAGAATAACTCAAAAGAAATTGTATATACAGTTCCTAACAGATGGGCATGTATGATTTGTTCATTAAATGTATGTTAAATAATAAGTTAACTGAAATTGAGTACTTGCTATATATTCAAGAAATATTTTTAAAGCTGTCACAATTATGTGATTGAAGTTGAGGAGCATATAAACTCTTAACTAATTTAGTGTTTCTATGCTAAGTGAATGGTGGGGTTAGAAAGCAATCTCAGACTCCCCACTCTCTTCTCTGGGATCTATCCAACAAATACATTAATGAATGTGAGTCACTGCTTAGCCTTTGATAGCCTTATTCCTTGGCTTCTGAAAGACAGTCAACAACTTGAATGATTGGAGCTTTTCAGTAGGGTTTTTGGAGTCTTAATTCATTCTGCTAATCTAGAACATAGGTGATAACCCATACATCAATAGTAAAAGCTCTTCCCTTCTATCTTCCTCTCTCCTCTCTTTTCTTCCTCCCTTACTTCTTTTCCCCTTCCCTCTTTTTTCTCCTCTTTCTTGTGATATCCAGAGTTCTCTAACATTTTTGCCCTTATTTGGAATTAAAACATAGCGTAGTGCCTTAAAATAGCTATTTTGTATAAGATGGCTCAAGTCAGGTTATCTTTAAGCAGCAATGCATGTACTAATTCAGAGCACTTGCTGAAATCGTCCTGTTGGCCTAAGCGCCTTTCCTCTATTCTCAGGAGCTATGGAAGAAGTGTCAGGGAATAAAACTGTTAAAAGTCTGACTTGACCCCATACAGCTTATGCAAAGGGCATAGTGTTGTATAAATCTTCTAAAGCCCTCTAGACTGTTGTGTTAAGAATGGGGGGTAAATAAGTACAAAAGCTTGGGTATTATTAAATATGTTTTGAAAGTTCAGTTTTCACACAAGTGTCTGTGGAACATTTTCTAAAGTAGCAATAATAAAAACAGGTAGACATGCTAACTTAATGAATAATTTCTAAACTTGTGTAGTAAACTTGTGTAGTAGAACTTTAGCATCGTAAAGAGAACCACATAGCTTATTTTTTTCCTTTACCCAAACGAGAAAAATGGTTTCCAAAGGGCAGTTGTGGAACAGGGTAAAGGAACTGGGCTTAATCCAACCATAGCCATGGATTTTCTTCAATCCATACGTGGCCTGTTTCTGGTTGAGAGATGTGTTTGGTCTTTGTCACTGACTTTCATGGCCCACAGGAAAGGCTTCTGACTGTTGCAGGACTGTCATCGTGGGAAGTCCTTGAGAAGCTGCGAGCTTTTGCTGTGCAGCATGGAGCTACACTAGTACTTCTATGGCCCTGGGGATGCTGTACAAGAATTGAAAGTTTGCAAAAGCAGAATGGCCTGACATACTATTGTACTTGTAAACAAACACAGTACAAGTGTATGACTTTTTAGTTTTCTTCGTTTTCTACTGAGACTGTTTAAGCTTTGCCAGGTCATTTGTTGTTGACCTAAATGAAATTTAATAATTATATGGCTAAAAGCTGGAAAGTAAAATTTGCAGCTTTTAGCCATATAATTATGAAATTGATTTGAGTTATGATCTCTACTTTGATAATTAATCAGTTACATTGACAGATGACTCAACAAATAAGTAAAATGTACTTTGTTAGGCTGTTATACCTACTAATTTAGTTCTCACAACAAATTGATGGCATAGGCAAAATTTGCTTCCAGTTGAGAAATGAAGGAACTCTAACTTTTATAAAAGAAAAAGTGACTTCAAAACCCATTGCGGGGCCAGCCAGATAGCTCAGCAGAATAGGGAGAGAGCAGTAGCCAGGGTTAGATTCCCTGCATGCAGTGCTGGCCCTGCCCTGAGGGCATGCTGAGATGGTAATTAAAACTGGGCTGGTGGCACTTGCCTATAATCCAAGTGCTTGGGAGGTTGAAAATAAGAGGATCACTGTGGGTCTGATCTATCTAGTGAAACCCTGTGGATCCTGTAGACTCTGTACTAAATACACTAAAAATAGAATTGGATATACTGACCAAAGCTCTATATTTTAAAATTCATAATAATTCTTAGATTTATTTTATTTTATTTTAGTAAGGAAGTATAAATGGCCATTCTCAAGTAAAAATTAATAAGCAAACAAAATGCTAGCAATCTGAAATATTATACTAATTTAGATTATTTGCTTAATGCAGTATTTCATATGTAGCTAGCCTTTATTTATTTTTTTATTTTTCAAATTAAGGGATGCTAAATGATGTTCTCAAGCAGGAAGTTGAAAGATCATATAAATCAGCTTTTTTTTTTTTTTTTTTTTTGGTCTTATTCACCACAGTGAATAAGATGGAAGTATAGTTTATTTCTGTACTCAGGATATACAATAAGCACTGAGATATGAAATTTTAGTGTGATTCTTTTTTCTTACCTAATTTTTTTTAAAATTTATGTATTTGGTACAGGGTCTCACTATGCAGCTCAGACTCAAAGTGATCCTCCTGTTTAAGCCTCCTTATTCCCGGTCACAGTAGCCAGCATAGCACGCCCTGGGCCAGCTTGGCACATGGTACCAGGGATTGAACCCGGGTCTTTCTCCTTGCTAGGCAGGTGCTTAGACTGCCAAAATATCTCACTGGCCCATTAGTATGATTTTCTGAGATAAACTCTCTTGTACATTCTATTCCACAAAATATCTTCATTTTTGTTTTGTTTTGGTTTTCTAACAGTGTTGTATATGGATTAATCCCTTTGGATAAGAATTTTAAAATTGTTTAAAATGAGTTTTATAAGCACCTAACAGCTCTTTATAAATGAAGGGACCTATTTACTTATTATGGATAAATCTTCATACTATACCTGTTTTTTTTTTGTGTGTGTGATGTAGATTTTCCAATGGGAAATCTCAAAATATCTGGTTTATTTAGCAGAACATAGGAGTTTTCTCCTTCCCCTTTTTTGGAGAAATATTATCTTAGTCCTTTCAGCAGGCCCTTACAGTAAAAGTAACATGGAATGGGTACCTCTAAAAATTAGTATTAATTTTTTATAGTTCCGGAAGCTGGAGACTTTCAGATTAAGCTTCTGACAGATTGAGGATCTGGTGAGGAATGGTCCTCTGTTGATGTATTTTCACATGGTAGAAAGGGAAAAATAGCTTACTGGGATTTCTTTTATAAAAATAAAAAAAGAAAGAGAAATTGGTATCATTATAGTTCTTCTCTCATCATTCACGGCCTCCAAAAGGTGTTGGCTCTCAAAACCATCGCACTGGGGACAATATCTTAATGTATGAACTTGGAAGGATCCCAGTCATTCAGGCCATAGCAAATATTTATCCACAGGCCAATGACCATATTTTCACTGGAAATGTAACAGTAGTAGTTGATATTAGCAGAAATGTTCAATAAAACTTTCTGAGACTAGTAGCTCTTTATTTAAAGACAGACAGGGAGCAAAGTCAGGGACACGTGGAGGAGGGTGTTTGTTGCCATGTCTTCAGGGTCAACTGAGAAACTTTTTCATGAGGTTGACCCAGCTCCAATCTTGGAATTAAAACAAAGATTCAACCCTTTTAGCCTTGCTTGGTACACATAAAAGTAAAGGTTCATATTCACAATTAAAACAACTTCAGATTCAGTTTCCAAGCAGAGATATTATCAGCATCTATAAATCTTTCCATTTTCCTGCTCTCTTAACTTGAACTGTAAATATAGTCCATAGAAGATTAACCTAATTAAAACCTCTTAGGAAATACATCAAAACTTTTTGATGGAGTTTTGGAGTTATAATTTAGTAATTAAAATACACTGATCAGAGGCATGTTATTAGCATGTAAAAACATTACTACCAGCATTCAAACACTTAGCTTTCATGCCATTCATTGACTTCGGGTTCCTGTTTGTGCCTCTGAGACAAAAAAAGATATATGACAGAAAAAGTATGAAAAGGTTTAAATTTATTTTAAACATAGATCGAGAAGTATGGATTCCCTTCTGATCTTGCGCTTTCACCTCGGGAGAGCGTCCAGCTGTACGACACCATGTTTCAAGCCTGGAAAAGTTGGCCGCAGGCCCAGGTAAATGATATTCGTGAAATTAGTGCTATTGTAGAGGAGAGTAGGGATGCTGCTCTGAGCTCTTGCTCTTGCGCCTCACTTGTGCTTGACCTTGAAAAGCTATACGTGGACTCTCAAATACAAGACAGCCTGCATCCATTCTTCTTAGCTTTTAAGTGCTGCTTGTTTAATTTGTGAAAATTTCTCTGCTCCCCACTTCTGAAATGCTGTGGCACTTCAGTCTCCTCTTCTATGATGGCTCTCTAGTCTTCTTCTCCTGTGATCAGCCTTGCCCTTTCTTTCCGTGTCTACTCTTTGTTCTTTTATCTCTGTCTCCATCCTTTCCTTTCCTCATGGTCTTATATATTAGAAGCCATTGAGAAAACTAAGAAATTCCGCAGTCTCTGAACTCAACAGCTTGGATGGTTGCTGCTGAGACATCGTTTCTAACAATGTTTCGATTCTTGGGCATAATTTTATATTGCCTTGTGGTACTTTTTTTTCAGGAATTGTGTCCAGAGAACTACACTCATTTTAAGAATAAATTAATCATTAAAAAGATGGATGCTAGAAAATATGAAGAGAGCTTAAAGGCAGAATTGAGAAGTTGGATTAAAAGTGGCAGTATAAATCAGGTAATTTGCACATGATTTGACAGAGCATGTACTATCTCTATTGTTTTCTTGAGTTGTATCAGTTGATACTGTGTTGTTTTTTTACAGTGTCAATTTTCATTTTGGCATTTTAAATTGTACATGAAGTTTAGTGATTCTGAGATAAACTAAGGTGAGGGAAAAAGTTTTTTCTTTCTTTTACCCTCAGTGTCTCCTAAAGTATGAACAAGGTTACTGATTCCTCACAGGCACAATAGCTGCAGGGAACTGAAAGTCCACGTCTGACTCCTGGTAGCTGAGACATTTTAATTCTTTGTTACCTCTTTAGTCTTGGAGTTTTTGAAAAATATGTATTTTTTTCAACTCATGGTAACTATTGATTAAACTCGTCGGTACATTCATTAAGGCCCTTTTTTTTTTTTTTTAGTAGTACCACGGATAGAACTCAGGAATTTATGCCTGCAAAGCAGGTACTTACACTGCTGAGCTATCCCTAGCCCTTCATTAAGTCAGATCTTATCTTTATATTGTAGTTTTTATTTTAAAAAATTGAGACTGCTGATTTTTTTAAAAGAATGACACATTTTAGTTTTCCCATGGGATTGTTTACCCATTATGTTTTAATTTGCTCTCCTCCAATTCAGAAATATAAAGTGATTAGTATCTTAGCACCTTTCCTCCTGGCTGAGATGAAACACCAGAGGGCTGCTATGGAGAGCAGAGATTGATTTGGTTTCCAGTTATGCAGTGGTTCTCAACCTTTCTAATGCCGTGACTCCACAATACAGTTCCTCATGTTGCGGTGACCCCAAACCAAAAAATAATTTTGGTGGCTACTTCAAAACTGTAATCTGAGCTGGGCGTGGTGGTGCACGCCTGTAATCCCAGCACTCGGGAGGCTGAGGCAGGAGGATTGGTGTGAGTTCGAGACCAGCCTGAGCTACAAAAGTGAGCTCAAGGCAGCCTGAACTGCACAGTGAGACCCTGTCTCAAAAAGACAAAAAAACAAAAAACAAAAAACAAAACAACAAAACAAACAAACAAACTGTAATTTGGCTACAGTTATGATTCGGAATGTAAATACCTGACATGCATTATGTATTTTCATTGTTACAAATCAAACATAATTTAAACATAGTGATTAATCAAATTCTTAGAAATAAAAGAGTACAGGGCCAGCAAGATAGCTCAGTGGTCTAAAGCTGAATAGCGCTGCTGCAGATGGTAGTACGACTTCTCAGTGGCGACCCCTGTGTTTTGGGGTCGTAACCCACAGGTTGAGAAACGCTGAGTTATGTGGTCTTGGTCCTTACTTGCTCAGGTGGCGCTAAGGACAAAGGGCAGGGTGGAGGGAGGGAGCTGCACCCTGCATGGCTGTCAGGCAACAGAGAAGGGAGGAGACAGAGACGGAGGCGCTGTGTGCCTCTCAGCAGCTGCCCTTGACCCGCCAGATCTCAGTTCCTCACAGTAGTGGCCTGTGGTGCCCATGATTCAGTTACTTCCAAATGCCTACCTCTGAAAACGTGTTTGGGGACACTCTAGACCTGGATCTCAACAATTTTTGGAGTCAGGTTTCTATGTAACAGCCTTTGCCAGTGTACTTGTGATGACCTTCCTAAGAGGCTAGGAGCGCTGACTTGCACCTCCCCTCCTGCCTGATGGCAGGGTCTGCTACTGCACAGTCCTTCCTTGGGCTGATTCAAGAGGTCTTCAACATTATATGCTGAATTATACGCATTTTTTGTTTTCTAGTTTAATTATTTGTATATTTCTCTGGCAATTTTTAGCACATTTAAAAATATATATGCTTATAGTACTATTTTAAAGGACCATAGAAACATGGATTAGATAGTTATGAAAGTTTTTGAGAAAGTAGTAGTAATGCATTTCTTTGCTAGGCAAGACATATCATAAATGCTTTTTTTTTTTTTTTAAACTTATTGTTACAGGCTAAAATAGTATTGAAATCGCTTCGCCCTGACACAACTTTTAGTTCAGCGGATAGGTTGGAGAAATTCCCACTTCTTGTTGAAAAGCTAAAGGAGATGGATAAATTACCTGCCATATTTTTTATGTAAGTTATATAGCTTGTGTGTGTTGTAATTTATATGAGACATTTTAAGGTAGAAAGAGGTATATAAGCTTTTGTGTTGTGCTATAGTATTCATTATTATTTGGTGGCCTGATTTGTTAGTAAAATGCATGTTTTGTTGAAAATATACTGCTCTAGCTCAATTCCTTTAAAATTAAATTAGTTTTGGTATTACAGATTATATTCATTATTGCTAGTCCAGGTTTTCCTTTTCTTGTGCAGCAGGCTGTTAGCACTTTATTATTATGATTTTTGTCTTATGTTAGTGTATATCTAGTTTCTTTGTGAAACAAATGGAATGTATATGTACACAAGTATCTCACATAAAATTACAATGTGTTGTGATATACTAGATTTTTGGTAGGAGAGTTTAGTATTTTTAATTTATTGTGATGAGAACTATGACTTGTAAGTACTGAACTCTTACTAAATTTTATGTGCAAAAGTATACAGCAACTAGCTGGGCGTGGTGGCTCACGCCTGTAATCCCAGCACTTGGGAGGCTGAGGCAGGAGGATCGGTGCGAGTTCGAGACCAGCCCGGGCTACAAAAGTGAGCTCAAGGGCAGCCTCAACTGCATTGCGAGACCCTGTCTCAAAAAGACAAAAAACAAACAAACAAACAAAAGTATACAGCAACTTGAAATTTCAAAATAGCAGCTCAAAACATAATTTATTCAATGGAAAATGTACCATAAATTGGATTCGTCTTGACAAAATGTATAGCTTGAGATCAGAAAGGAATAGTCTTATTTACTCTAGATCATTTGAAGCCATACTTACACCATGAATCTTTACATTAAGCCACTTTGTCATTGCAAAGTGTAATGGTACCTGTGGATACTGTAGGTAGCTATGGTAGTGAATTCTCATAGGAGACATAGATTTAAAATGATGATAGATGAATGAAAATGTATATTTTGAAACTTGTATTGAATCCATTATTTCATTATTGGCTAAAAGAAAATATACTTCTGGGCCAGGAAGAATTCACGTAGCTCATCCACATTACTTTATTTATTTATTTATTTATTGTCTTTTTGAGACAGGGTCTCGCTACGCAGTTGAGGCTGGTCCTGAGCTCACTTTTGTAGCCCAGGCTGGTCTTGAACTCGCACCAATCCTCCTGCCTCAGCCTCCCGAGTGCTAGGATTACAGGTGCGCGCCACCATGCCCAGCACATCCACATTACTTTAAAAAATGGCTGGGTTGTTAGAAACAAGGGCCATTCTACATCACTGGGATATTTCTGAAACTGTAACTACAAAAAAAGAAATTGAAAATGTCATTATTTGCATAGTCAAAGGAAAAAACTTTACCTGTTGTCTCTCAACATTTTTCTAATGGGTCTGATAATTGATTATATATAGGAAGAGTGGCAAGAGCAAAGCATATAAATTAAAATAAATTAGACATCGCACAAGAACCTTCATAAGAAAATGAAAATCCAAGGACTTGTAGTTGAACAATTTGTATTGAGATGGACAAAGTTATAATTTGAAAAAATGTGATACTGCAAATAGACCAAGGATAAAGTAGTTTGTTGGAAATGTGGTCGGAAGATAGATTTTAGTTTAACCAGATTTGTGTAGATTTCATTTTATCACAACTTGACCTAGATGCAAAAAATGTATTTCTTCTTCTGGTAAATGAATGTCTTTCTTTTTCTTTTTAACTTTTTATTTTATTTCAATTTATTTAAAAACATATTAATTTTAATGAGAAATAAATAACAATGAGACAGTTTCACAACAAGTTAGTAGGACAGATACAATAATTGCTACATTGCATATTGTTGTCTTCATAGTAGCTGCTCAGAGTACAAGATGCAGACATGACATCTTGCCTAAACTATTAATACAAATCTTTCTTCACATTGAACTAAGGGAAAGTAGATGCATATATAGTCCAATAATCCATAATAGTAGTGGGTGATTAGCAGAACTGGCAATATTGGAAGCTGTTGACATCAGCCTTTTATAGCTTAGCATATTAATATGGCTTTATTTTTTACATCTCACAGTTAGACTTTTCTGCTGGATGTTTAAGACCAAGATAAAGCAAGACCTATATGACAAATAATGTTTTTTTTTTTTTTTTTTTTTTTTTTTTTTTTTTTTTTTTTTTTTGTGGGATGGGGTTCAAACTCATGACCTTGCATTTGCCAGGCAGGCACTTGTGCCATGGAGCTATCTCCCCTGCCCCAATAATGTAACTTTTATGTCTAACAAGGTCAGTTACATCTCCTCAGGATTTACCCTGAAACCATGTACAGCAGCTTGTAGATCTTTTGTCAGTGTCAGCCAGCTGGATGAATTACAACCATCGCTGGACCAACTTGCTCTCTGTGAAAGCCTGAGAGAATGTCTTTTCTCTAGGTTACTCTCTTTAGGCACACTACATCATTGATCCCTTTTCTCTGTAGCCCCATAATCTCAAGCGTCTATGTTATAGGGTAATGATATCATTAAGCTTCTCTTCTGGAAGGTTAACAACTTAAGTTTGCAGATAAAAAAATTAGAGAAGAAGAAGGGCTACAGGGAGGCCAATATTTTTGTCCTAGCCCTTCAAGATCAGTGAGGACCCAGGGTATAAGAGAATCTGTACTATAACATCCAGTGGTGTCCCAAGTTTTCCATTTGAAGAAGATTGTGAGTTATTTCATTTTATTTTGAAGAGTAAACCAGAAGCAAAAACAAATAGCAGAAACAAAGATAGAAAAAGGGTAGCATATAATGATACATGTCATGGTTTTTCAAAATAAGAATAGCTACTTAACAATGGTTGTTATATTCTCCATCTTTACCATTAAATATTTTGCTCAGATTAAGAATTATAGTTATGAAAGCTTGGGAAAACAATTGATCACTAATGTAGCCTTCAAGAAACCTTAAATTTTTCTAAAAGTGTATTTTAAAGAGTATAATAATTATTGATAAGACATTAAAAATGGTGCACATTTAGAAGGCTAAAATGAGAGGTATTTAAGAATGGTTTTTATATTACACATTGCTGTCCTTAATGTAGTCACTTAGATCACAGATAGAAGGCTGCAGAGTGAGTCAAGTTGAGAAAAAATCTGATGGAAATTATTAATATAGTCACCTCATCTATCCTGTATATATACTTGCATATTTTCCCCTATCTTTTCTCCTTTCTCTCATCTTCATTGTTTAATCCTTAAGCTCAGTTTCTTTCTCTTTTACTACATCTGTTATACCTTTCAGTTTTTTTTCTTCTTTCAGTTCTTTACACCAGGGAGACAATATAATTTTTACACGTATGGGTCTGATTTATTTTACTTATGTGTATAACCTCTACTTGCATCCACATACCTATAAAAGCATGGAGTTTTTCTTTCTTTATAGCTGAGTAAACCTTCATTGTATAAAAATATCACATTTTTTCATCTGTTCCTCAAGTGATGGACATTGTGGTTGTTTCCAAGAATTGGCTATGACAAATTGTACTGCTATAAAGATGAGTGCACATCTATCAGTATGGTATGATGCTTTCATCATTCTTGGGGGCAAGTATTATACTGAAACCAAAACTGAAGAAATATTTAATCAAAAAACAGAATTATAGGCCAGACTCCCTTATGAATACAGGTGTAAATATCTGTATTAGTTACTTTTTGCTTGTTGCTGGGACAAATACCCAACACTCAAAATGAAGGAAGGAAAGGTTTATTTAGCTCACAGTTCATGGAGGTTTCAGTCCATATTTGGCTAGCCCAAGGCTGAGTGGAACAGAGCAGAGAGCATCCAGTTCATGGCGGCGGAACAGCAACAAAATGGTGGCAGAGGTAGCCAACCAACACGGCAGCAGAGCAGCAGCAACAGCTAGAGCTCCAGTCTGTCTCTCTGTCTCTCCTTATATTACATTCAGGCTCTCCACCTTAGCTCCCGCCCTAGGCTACACCCATAATCCCAGAAGTACTTCCACCCATAATCCCAGGGATCATGGATCAAGTCTCAAACTCTAGAAGTCCCCGCCCAATGACTCCATGAGGCTTTGGGGGGACAACTAGACATAAACCATAACATTCCGCCCCTGGACCCCCAAAGTCTCATACATATCCCTTTTTACAAAAGACATTTTAGTCCATCTGGAAGAGTTGCCAAAGTCCCACTAGTTTCAGC
>PVJA010013462.1:0-49551 GCA_004027025.1 Myocastor coypus
TTTTTTTTTTAATTTACACATAGTAATTGCACGTACTTATGGTTGCAGTGTGACGCCCCAGTACATGATACCCATCTGATCAAGGTAATTGACATACTTATTTCAAGCACTTAGGGTGTGTGCGTGTGTGTATGTTGCTAACATTCAAAACCTTCACTACTTGCTACTTTGAAATATCCAATTACGGTAATTGTTGTCAACTGCTGTTGTCCTACTGAACTGTATTGGATATTAGAAGTCACACCTCCTCTTCATTATAGCCCAGACCCATTACCCGTCCTCTGTTTCCCATCTCCCCTACACCCTTCCTGGGTTCTCGAAACCACTACGATACTTGCTACATCAATGACAGAGCAAATTTTTGCTTCCACCTCTAAACAAGAATGTGCTGCGCTTGTCTTTTTGTGCCTGACCTATTTCAGCCAAGGTAATATCTTCCAGTTCTATCAGTGTCACTGCATGTACTGTGCTTGTGACTGGATGTGTTACATGGGGAAGCAGCTGGGGAAAGAGCCAAGGGGAACACTATAGCCCCAAGTATGAAACACAAACCTGTAGAAAACTGGGTACCGTTCAGGAAAAAATGGCAGTGATTCTTCACTACTGAGGAGGATCTCCTTGGAGCTGTGGAGACTGGGACTGGACTCGACTACGTGGCTGAAGAGTCAGTTTGTTCAACAAGGGCCAATCCTTGTTTTGAAAATCTATAATTTATGTATTTTTGTATGTTACCCCGTGTCTTTGTTTCCTTCTTTTATTTTTCTGTCTTTGTTTCTGATTTTTGTTCTTGCTGTTGATTAAACTTTTCAAAACAAAATAAAATTAAATGAAAAAGTCAGCCATGTGGAGGTAAAATCAGGTTAATCAATAATGAAAATTTTATTGGATAATGTAGCTTTGAAGTGCATGTGGAGCCAAGGAGATAGCTCCATGGAATAAGTGCTTGCCTGGCAAGCACAAGGTCCTGAGTTCAATCTCTGGTACCACCCCCCGAAAACAAACAAACAAACAAAAAACAAGAAAAAAAAACAAAACAAGTGCATCTGCATAGACTTGCCTCAATCCACCCACATGGAAGTGATACTTGTCAAGATTCTTTTAAATTTAAAAAAAAAAAAAAAATTAAATGCAAAATAGTAAAAAAATGGCAAAATTACATTAAACAAAGTAATGGAAATTCAACAACAGTTGCATATTGCATGATGTTCTCATTCAAATTAGTTGTTTAGGTTACCAGATATATCTGCAAAATTGGTTAAACAACACAGCAACAAAATTTTAAAAAATTCAAAACAAGAAAAAAACAAAAAACAAGGGTCCAGGGGCCCGGCAGGATGGGTCAGTGGTCTAAACCGCCTGCTTGGGAAAGCTTAGGCGGTGGCAGGGACCGCGGTTCCATCCCCGACACCACATGCTGCGCCAGCCCTCGGGGCAGGCTGAGACGGCCATAAAAATAAACAAGCAAAAGTTCTGAAAGAAGAAAAAAAAAATTTAAAAACAAAAAACAAAACAAGGGTCCACCTATGAGATAGGGTAGGGGTGGCCCGGCTCACAGCTATGGGAGTTAATGAGTGATGTCCTACTCCCCTGAGTAGAACAAAAGACACAAATGCCACCCATAGCCATCATGGGAAGCTTTTCTTTGACCTCTTCCCAAAATCCCAGGTCTCCGTTGACACCAGAATGATTGACAAGCAGCTGTGTGAACGATTTCTTCTCCAGCTTCACTGTGAAGCAGCCCAGAAAAATTCAGCTTTGTTTCTTAATTCCAATCAATAAGCAAAGAGTGGCTGGTTTAGTAGGATTGGGAAGAAGTCATATTACATATGGCTAAAAATCTATAGAAACAATTTAGTCAAGTGACTTTTATCTCATTTCATTAGACACGAGGGTGCTTGGATGCACACCCTAGAATTCAGGGTGAGGGATTTTAAGTAGGTGAAGGATAACCTGAGCATGATTCTGTAGTTTTGAAACTATGGAAATAGAAGAATAGAGGACAGTGATTATGTGCTGACTGTGGCCCTACTACTTCTTTTCTTCTTTCTTTTTTCTAAATCTTTTTTATTTATTGGATGCAGGGTCTCACTATGCAGTTCAAACTGGTAGTGATCCTTTTGTCTCAGTCTCCCCAGTGCTGGGATTATAGGTGTGTGCCACCATGCCTAGTTTTGGGGTCTTACAGATCAATCATGAGTCCTTGTACTTGCCAGGGAGGTGCTTAGACCACTGAGCTACTTCCCCAGTCCTTTTTTTCTTTGCCAGGCCTTTGCTTGCTTGCCTGCATTCATTCTTTCTTTCTTTCTTTTTTTCTTTCTTTCTTTCTTTCTTTCTTTCTTTCTTTCTTTCTTTCTTTCTTTCTTTCTTTCTTTCTTTCTTTCCTTTGAAGCAGAGTCTCCCTATATTGCTAAATTACCTCAGCTGGCCTTGACCACATGCTCCTCCTGTCTCAACTTCCCAGAGCATTGGGATAACAGATGCATGCCACCCTGTTTAGCTCCCTGGAGCTTTATGTACATGTCATGGTACAGGATAAATAACCTGGAGAGTAAAGCATGATGAAAAGTCTAGAAATCGATACTTGTATTTGTAGAAATGTAATATTATGATCAACATAGATCATCAAAGAATGGTAGTGAGAACACTGGGTTTTTGTTGAAAAATCAGAGGCTCAGGTTACATCTCCAAATAGACTCCAGGTAGAGTATAGAGTTACACATACAAATAGTACAGTGGGAGAACAAAGTGGAACACTTTATCACTGTGAGTGGAAAAGGACATGAAATTCAGAAACCATATATAAAAGGATATTGAGAAATTTGATTACATTTTTAAGTTGCCACATGACAAAATATATGGAAGACCCTATATGAAACCTTTCGCTACATTTGTAATAGTATCAAACATTTCTAAAAATCAATAATTAGAAGACACAATAGAAAAAATGAGCAAAGGAAGTGAGCAGGCCTTTATAGGAACAAAGACAAATGATCAATGATCAATGGGAAGAACCTCGATGTTCCCCATAAGCAAGAGACACAAATGAAAGGAGCAGCCAAATATTATTAACCTATGTGTTTTCTGATAATATTAATTATTGACAAGGGCACTGGGAAGCAGGAACTTCCCAAAACTGACGGGAGTACAATGGATGTAGCATGGTTTGACCTTTGTGTTCTTTCCTCCTGCCATCACAGTTTGGTATCAAGACATCCATCCAAACGATGGAGTACACGGAAGGGAGGCTGGCCTTTGGGCAGGGGCAGATGCTTGCTAATCCTTTCTTCCTTGCTGCTGCAAGTATTGAAGAGCTCTCTCAGTTTTGTCACCTGAAAAGTAGGGTTGGCGTTAGCACCCACTCAGATGGCTGGTGTGGATACTAAAGGAATACATGTAACACTTCCATTAGCATCTGTGGCATGATGAATGCTCCATGATGGTAACTTTTCTGTTACATAGACACAATGGAGCTTATACATGTACTCCAGCAGATTTTTAAAAAAGTGAAAAAATACCTAGGTGTCATGGCACATACCCATAATTTTAACATGCTTGGCGACTAACACAGGAAGATCGTAAATTTAAACCCAGCCCAGGGAACTTAGTGACTTAGTGAGACTCTGTCCCAAAACAATAAAAATATTTAAAGGGCTCAGGACATTTGCATCCATTGTACTCCCCTCAGTTTTGGGAAGTTCATGCTTCCCAGTGCCTTTGTCAGTAATGAATATTATCAGTTTTTAAATCATCCTAAAACATAAGTGAAAAATAAGATTTCATTGCTCCTTTCATTTGTATCTTTTGCTTATGCGAAAGCCCTAGGTTCAACCCTAGGGGCTAATCTCAACTCTACTTTTCAGTACCAGGAGTCGGGTAGGGAAAATAATCAAAACAGCTTCTTTAAGTGGGCAAAGTGAAGTAAATACTGTTGAAGACCATGGAAGCATTGGGTGAATAGAACAGCATTCATGGATCCAGCCCTTATTCACAAAAGTGTCTTCTATGTGCCAGGCCCTGTCTCAGTGCTAAAGATGCAATGATAGAACTCTCTTCTCCTGAACAGGAAAATGATCCAAGAAATCATCATTAAGAAGGCAGTTGCTAAGCAACATACCTAGAATGAGTCAATTAATGGTGAAAGTGAATAGCCATATCCCATACTATGGGCATGTAGAATGCCGAGAACAATATTTAGGAAGATACCAAGCAGGTTACTCTGTCTTCTTTCACCTCACATTATTGCTGGATGTGTCTCATAATGCATGGTGTCTCAGATTGGATAAAATATGGCCGCAGCAAGGGTTGCTTTGGATAGGATCTATGATTGCCTAATATTGGTGCAACACTTCCGTATTTGCTCTGTGTGCTTTCATATTGTTTGAAACTTCACTCTGATGTGTGTGACACAGCAACAACAGATCCTTCAGGGTTGGTGGAGGACGGCAGTCTTACCCAGTGAGTCCCATCCTGAGGTCCAAGTCAACAGTCTCCCTCACAAGCCCAGCTTGAATTCTCTCTGTTCAGGCCCTAGCCTGAGGTGTGCTCTGTGCTTGAACCGTAGGTGATGTTCTCTTCATTGAATGTAGTGGAAAACTATTTTATAGTAAGTTAGTTTAGAAAAAGGTTGGTGGAGGGATTTAGTATAAAGCTAATTGATGAGGGCAGAACCGAAGGTCTTATCCTGTGACCACACCTGAGCAAGTTCCCCCTTAGGAGCCAAGGACAGGGCTTTTCGGCTGTGTCTGGCCTGGTGTGGTTTTCTTGTGTGTGCTCTGTTCACCTTCTCAGCTGTTCCCCCTTCTTCCATCTGTAGGGAGAAGAGACAGAGGGGATTTGGGCTGCTCAGCCTAGACATAAGATAACCACACATTGTGCCAAATCTCAGCTCCTGAACTCAGGTCACCAGCCGGGGTAAACAGCATCTGTGGATTCCAGTCTAAACTCCTTCGAGAAGAGCTGGAGTTCTGTGTGGGTCATGTGTTCACTTGTGATTATTTGGCTGAGGAGGGATTGGGGCCCATGTGCAGATGTTACTCCCAGGGCTGATTTTGGGGCCAAAGAAATATAGTTGCTCAGGGAGGCAGATTATGGGCTGGGTGGGGAACTTCATCTTCATGGTTTACAGGTGTCATTTCTATACTGTGTTAGTCTCTTTATTTTGGACCTCAAAGTGCATAAGGTTTGATGTCTCATGGCATCAACAAACCAGGATGCCTTTCTCTCCCTAAGAAACTACAGTTTATCTGCAGATATTAGCTTCCTTGTAGGCTTCTCAGCCTGACTTGGTGGCCCCAGAGAATCTCTTTTAGCCATCAAGGGTGTTCCTTGGGTAGGGTTCCTTAAACAAAGCTGGCACCCTATTTGTTCATTTTCTTAGCCTTTGGAATGGGATGAAGAGGTATCTTTTTGTGAGCGCAGGATAAGGTGAAGCTGAGAAAGATCAGCTCCATGGCTTCAAAGGGCTTCATTCTTGCCACGTCCTACCCCAGTGGTGCTAGGTGAAAGTGGCAGCAGCCAGAGTTACAAAGACTGTCAGAGTTCTTGCAATTCCTGGGGACCTTCACACCTCCTGAGAGAGTAACCTGGGACTCAGGGTTACCTCCTCGGTAGGAAGCATTCCCAAGACAATCAGCACAGTGGATGCTCGGTGTAGACCTGGAGGTCTCTGGGTAATTGGGCAACTCCAGACTTGAGTTTCTTTTTTAAATTGGTGGCAAAGAAATGTATGAGCTGCTTTCAGGGAGGACACATGTGACAATGACAGCTTCTAATCTGCACCCCTGAAATTCCAGCTTCTGACACCATCATCACAATTCCACGCAGCTTTTCTCTTTTATTTTTTTGATTTTGAGACAGGGCCTTGCTAAGTTGCCCAGGTTGACCTCAACATACCTTCCTCTCACCGTGGCCTCCTGAATAGTTAAGGAGGTTGTGGGCCACCGTACCCAGCACCCCCAAAGCCTTTTCTAAAAGCGAGAGAGACTTGGTAGTGAAGAATGGCAGCTCATTCCTCTAGGCTTTAGAGTGACTTGGTCATGACAGACGGAATGACTTACAAATGCTCTGAGTCCTTTTCCAAGAAGTGCCAGGGAGAGAAGGTGAGAGGAAGCGGGCTGGGCCAGCTCCTCTGAGGCAATGTCCGTGAGTATGCGAGCTAACAGAGTGGGGGATTGCCTCAAGGAGTGGGACCCTCGACAACAACCAGCTTCTGATGGACTTGGAGCCCTCCTGTCCTAGAAGTAGTCTGGGCAGCTGTAGAAAAGATCAAGGTGGTACCGTTTTCTATCCCTAACCTGAAGGATAGAAATGTCGTCGTCGGCACTCTGAGGAACATCCGTGGGCTACAGAGGCTCAACTCTATGCATTTTTCCAGAACTTCAGATCCTTTACATTTAGCCCTGTGACTCCCACACATTATCGGCCTGACGTCCCTGAGCCCCCACTGCAGCAAGTTCCCATAGGAATGTGGCTGCCTGCCAGGCGACCTCCTGTGCATTCCATTCATCTGCTTGGCTGGGAGGCAGTGGCCAGGCCATGCAAGCTGCTTGGCTTAACCCTTTGGGCCCCAAACTCACCCCCAAAGGAATCACCAAATTCATTGAGCTTTTCCAACAACTGCAGAGCAGCCTGAAGGACATAGCCAGACCCTGTCTCAAAAAACAGCAAAACAAAACAATTATGAAGTAAAACAGATACTAAAACAGAGGGGAAGGATTTATTCATAGGAACCCATCTGCAAAAAGCTATTGTTTGAAGGTAGCTGAGTGAAAACCACATTCTTTGATTTATTATGAAATTGCCCTCCATCAGAAAGGCATTTTGAAATAATGAGACTTTGGGGAGGTGTGACTAAGAGCAACGTGACTAATTGTTTTTTTTAGAGCAACTATTTCAGAATATAGTTTTCCACAGGAGAGTCGTCTCTCAAGTAATGTACGGGGCTGTCAACCTTACCTCCAAGATGCACCAAGGCCTGTGAAAGTCCTTAAGGAATTAGCTGGTCTCACTCACTGTTTCGCTTTCTGTTGACTCTGTTCAGCTTTTATTAGGTACCTTCTGCGGGCCAAATGTTCTGTTGGACCCTGGGGAGGGAGGAATAAGGAAGATAAAGTCTCCGGGAGGGCTAGATCCCAGGGGCCAGTGGAAAAAGTTAGCCTGCCCTGGATTTGAATCCCAGGATAGCCTGATGTGGATTGTGTAACCCCAGGCAAGTTTCCTAGATGCTTTGACTCACAGGGCCCTTGTTGTTTAACTGGAAATGGGACAGCCTACTTCATAGGATTAGTCTGTGCAGAAAATCAGATGAAATAAAGTAGCTCGCAGCATTAATCCAGAGGTAAATAAAGATTAATGCTCAGTACATAAAAGTGTTTATAACTGTTTCAGTTCTACAGCTTTAGTTATTAATTTTTTCAGACCCAGGGAATTGAACTTCTGGTTCAACCTGGAATTGAACGAGGACCTTGCGTTTCTCAGGCAGGCACTTGTGCCCCTGAGCTACTTTCCCGGCCCCAATCTATAGCTTGTTTGACTATGGTTTTTCTTCAAACTAGATCCTGAATACACTTCTGGAAAAATGCATTATTGGGCATATGAGTGGTATAAAGCACCAAACTGAAAGTGTTCAAAAATTAGATGATGAAAATGAAATTTTCTTCCCTTGTCACTCTGTTACTGATCCCCTCCTGAAAGATAATCAGTGAGAGCAGGATCTTGTACATAGCCCCCATTTGCTTGTGTTTCTTGGGGGAATAGTTCATAGCAACATTTGTTGCTTTATTTTTAAATTTATTATTATTATTATTATTATTATTATTATTATTATTATTATTGAGACAGGGAGCTCACTTTTGTAGCCCAGGCTGGTCTCAAACTCACATTGGTCCTCTTGCCTCAGCCTCCCAAGTGCTGGGATTACAGGTGTGCACCACTATGCCCGGCTAACATTTGTTTCTTTAAAAAAAAAAAAAGTGTTTATTTATTTGGCTCAGGATCTCACTACGCAGCTTGGATTTGTAGTGCTCCTCCTGTCTCAGCCTCTCCAGCACTGGGGTTGGAGGCATGTACCACCACGCAAGGTTTCAGTGGCCAGCACGGAGCGCCTGGGGTTCTGGGATTGGCATGGCATGGGTACCAGGGATCAAACCTGGGCCTTTGAGCTTGCCAGGCAGGCACTTAGACTGTTAAGCTCACTCCCCAGCCTATTTCTTGCTTATTGTATCCCCCCCATGCACATCTGTAGTGAGGTACGACTGACAAGTACAGCTGAATGCACAGAAGGTGTTAAGTGTAAGGACCTGACAGGCGTGCATTATAAAGTGGTTAACACAATTCAGCTAACGACGGCTCATTACCTCACATAGTTGCCATTACTTGAGTGCCCGTGCAGGCCTGTGTGGGCAGCAAGAACCCATCAGACCTTACAGTGATTTTCAGATGCACAGCCCGCTCTCATTAACCACAGTCATCATGCTGGGCCCTGGGTCCCCCAGGGGGTACTCATCAGCATCTACAAGGTGGTACTCTGTGATCGGCATTCCCATCACCCCCAGCTTCTGCTGACCACATTCCACACTCCATGTCTACGAGCTCAACATCCATAGACTCCACCCTTGAGTGAGCGCACACAGTATGTGTCTTCTTGTACCTGGCTTGGTTTTCCTTTAGTATAATGTCTTCCAGTATCTTCCACGTTGCCACTTAGGGCAGGATTTCTTGTTTCATGGATAAATAATATTTTTCTTTGTTCATCCACTGATGGATTGTTTTCCATGTCGTGGCTGTTAGGGGAGTGCTCCAGGGGGCAAGTGTGTTGACATACCTGTTCACCATGCGATTTCATCTCCTTTGGGTATAAAGCCAGAGGTGGGGTTGTGTGACCACACTGTAGTTCTAGTTTTGTTTTATTTTATTTTATTTTATTTGTTTCAGTATCAGTGATTGAACTCAGGACCCCCTCTAGTTCTCATTTTTAAGGGACTCTCTAGACCAGTGATTCTCGACCTTTCTAACACTGTGACCCTGCAATACAGTTCCTCATGTTGTGGTGACCCTAAACCAAAAAATAATTTTGGTGGCTACTTCAAAACTGTAATTTTGCTACAGTTATGATTCGGAATTAGGCGACCCCTGTGTTTTGGTCGTTTGACCCCCACTGGGGTCGCGACCCATAGGTTGAGAACCGCTGCTCTAGATCCTTTTCCATCATGCTTGGATTAATTTGGGCCTCCACTAACAGCGCACAGTTTCCCTCTTTTCCCCACCCACCAGCGCTTCTTGTTTCCTTGGTGATAGCTGTCTTCACAGGTGTGAAGCTCTAGCTCATTGTAGTTTTCATTTGCATTTCTCCGGGGCTTACCAAATAGCTCAGTTGTTTAAAGCGCCACTTGGGCAAATGCAGTCACGTGTATAGGACTGCAGTTCAATCCCAGCTCCAGAAGCTACAGCAGACCTGCCCTTAACACAGCTTGAAGAATTAAAAAAAACTTCCTCATTTGCATTTCTTTAATGCACCATGACACTGAGCCCCTTTCCAGGCTTCTCTTGGCTATTTGTCTTCTTTTGAAAGCATGTATACTTGGTGTCAGTGTGTGATTTAGAATTCAATTATTTGGAGGAATCTTTTTTTTTTTTTTTTTTTTTTTTTTTTTTTTTTTTTTTTTTTTTTTTTTTTTTTTTTTTTTTTTTTTTTTTTTTTTTTTTTTTTTTTTTTTTTTTTTTTTTTTTTTTTTTTTTTTTTTTGGTTTGGTTTTTATTTTAGAGAGGTAAAACAAAAACAGATAGCAAGAACACAGACAGAAACAAAGCAACATAAAACAATACAAGTGGCACAGAATTTCAAAACAAGAATAGAGAACTAACAGTGGTTATTTAGTATGTATTGTTATCATCAAATTTGTTGCTCAGATTACCAAACATAGTTATGCAAGATGGATCAAACAATTAAACATTAACTCTTCACTTCAAAAAGCCTTATTTTTTCCTTGCTCTTTTTTGCTTTTTATTTTTAATTTATTTTAAAGAGTATATTAATTATTATAATAATAATTGATAAGCCATTAGAGATGTTACACATGGAAAAGAATAAAAGGTAGTCAGATGTGATTTTTAAACTGCACATTTTTGTCTTCAGTGTAGTTGCTCAGATTACAGACCGTAGAATATAGAGTCAGTCAAGGTAAAAAAAACTTGTAAACATTAACTGCTACATTAAAAAACTGATATGGGGCCAGCAGGATGGCTCAGCAGTCTAAAGCGCCTGCTTAGGAAAGCTTACGTGGCTTTAGAGACCGTGGTTCGATCCCTGGCACCACATGCTGTGTGAGCACCGCCCCCAGGGCAGGCTGAGCTGGCCATAATAATAAAAAAAAGAAAAAAGAAAAGGAAAAAAACTGATAGAAATTAGTGGTACAATCACCTCAGCTGTGCTGTGCATGTACTTACATGATTCCTCCTGTCCTTTTTCCTTTCCCTCATCTCCATTGTTTATTCCTTATGTTCAGTTTCTTTCTGTTTTGCTATATCTATTCTGCCTTTCAAATTTTATTTATTCTTTGAGGTTTTTATATTAGGGAGATAATAAGATGTTTACACATGTGGGTCTTATTTATTTACTTATGAGTATGGTCTCTAGTTGCATCCCTTTACCTAGAAAAGCCTCAAGTTTATCTTTCTTTATAGCTGAGTAACACTCCATTGTATAAAAATACTACATCTTTTTTATCCCTTCCTCATGTGATGGACATTTGGGTTGTTTTCAAGCTTTAGCTATGACAAACTGTGCTGCTATGACCGTGGGTGCACATATATCACTTTAGTATGATGCTTTCACTTCTTTTAGAAAAGTATTTTTTTAAAGGATTTATTTTGAAGAGAGAAAAATAAAAAAGAAATAAAAACAATGATACGAAGTTTCAAAACAGGATAATAAGAATTTTATTTATTTATTATATTTTTAGGGAAGGATCTACAGGGTGTTCAGGGTCTCACTGCTAGATGGGACTCATAGTGATCTGTCTGTTTACAGACTCTCAATAGCTGGGATTATAGGCATGCGCCACCATGCCTAGTCTCAATTGCTGTGTCAGTGCGCCCTGGAGGTGGGGCAGGCAAGGCAGGGGGATAATTAGAAATTAATAGTGTGGTTAATGTGTTACATATTGTTGCCTTCAAAATTGTTGCTCATATTACAAGATATAGGCAAATTAATTAACCAATATGAGCCCAAACTGATGTTTTCAATGGACTAAAAGAAATTAGTAGTATAATTATGTTAACTATATAGTATATGCATGTGTATATGTGTATATATGTATATATACGTATTTTTTTCCTTTTCTCTTTTGTCTGTGCTTTTGTTGCTATATAAAAATATGTTTGTCAAGGCCAAGGTCAAGGAGATTTTTTTCTTTGGTTTTCTCCTACGAGTTACATAGTTTCAGATCTTACAGTTAAGTAAACCACTTAAAGTTAAGCTTTCATTGTAAGCTAGGAATCTATTTTTTTGTGTGGCTGGCTCTGTCCACCCTGGGGGCAGGGCTGGAGCAGCATGTGGTGCTGGGGACTGAACCTCAGTCCCTGTGTTTGCCTAAGCAAGTGCTTTAGACCACGGAGCTATCTCACCAGCCCAAGGATCTAATTTGACACTGTTGCATTTATATAAACAGTTTCCTTGAATATCATTTGTTGGAGACAACTTTTTACGTATCAAAGATTAGTAGATCCTATAATCATGGATTTATTGCTGGGTGCTCTATTCCATTTCATTGGCCTGTCTCTGTGTTGTATGCCGTTGTCACACCGTTTGGATTACCATAGCTTTATAATACAATTTGGAATCAAAAGTTGTGATACCTCTAGCTTTCTCTTTCTCACAATTGTTGTGGCTACTTGGGTTTTTTTTGGGTTCCATGTGAGATTTAGGGTAATTACTTCTGTTTCTGTGAGAAATGCCATTGGAATCTGGATAGAGATTGCCCTGGATTTATAGATTGTTTGGGTTCATTTTCAGTTGTTTTTATATGATCCCATTGGCTGGAATAAATTGATAAATTATAATTTATAACAAATTCATACATTGACTTGGCCATTATCCTAGCAATGCATGGTTAAATTATTTCTAATCTTTGGATATAATCATAGCATAGCAAAGACCATTCTTGAACTTAGGTTAGAGTATTTCTAGTCAAAGAAAGAAACCAAACCAAAGAAGAACAGTAGTAGACTTCTTACACCAGCCCTGGCAATAACAGTGGAATAAGGTGACTCTGTTTAAGTAGAAAATGCTGACTTAATTGAATATATTCTATATAGTTCCTAAAAAAAAAAAAACCTACCTCGCTATTTTATTCTTTGACTATTCGTAGCAGTCAAACCCTAAATGCTACATATTTGAAAAGCTGAAAGTCTATGTGACAAAAAAAAATGGTGACATTTCAGTCCAGACGTAACTGTCTTGAAACTGCTCTGAGATGTATAATAAATGGACACATTTTTCCGTGGTTGGCAGCAAAGAGTCAAGGATACAGCGCTTCTAGACAGCCAGTCTAGAAGCAGCTGTTCAGAAGATTCGCGCTCTAATTTGCTGCCACAGCGTGAAGCAGTGAAATGTATTAAAATGTGCCGCACTGGCTAACATGAGCTCAATTAGACACAGGCTGCCAATTTGGAAGGAGGGCAAACGGTCCTTGGTGGCTTGCTTTGCTGATGCCCGGACCTGTGCAGACTGTGTACGCAGCTGAGTTTGAGAGAGCATCTACGTGAGGTCCTGGCACGGTCCAAGTCTGAAGGAGACCCCACGCTCGGCTTTCCTGGATGCATCATTCTCGCTGATCCGAGTGAGAGGTGCGAGAAGTGAGGAGGGGGCGTGAAAGTCTTTCTAAGATCCTCCTCCAATGAGCTCCATGCAAATGAAAACTGGCCCCAACATCACCCTGAGCCAAAGAAAATTCTTTAAAAATGTCAGATAAAGAGTTTTTCCCGTTCGCCTCTCAGCAGGCCCAGCTATCGCTGCAATCCGGATCTGGCCTCTCCGTGGCTCTGGCAGGATCTGCCGGGACCAGCTGCTGTGATGAAATCGTGGTAATTCCAGGTTTCCGTTCCCTCAGCTCTCAGCACAGCCAAAGGCAGGCAGGGCTTCTGGCCTCCAGCTTCCTCCATTGCTCTCCTTCCAGTCCCTTCAGCTTCTTATTTTGTCTTTTGACTGAGATGAGGCAACAGAGGAAACCCCTTCTAGGGAACCCCAGCAGGCTGGAAATGTTTATTTCCAGTCAACTCAAGAAATCTGTGATTCCCCACTCAGCCTGTTTAGCTGGGCTATGTGACGTGACCAGTGGCTGACATGGACTGTTTGCAGTGACACACCAGGCCAGGCCTTCTTTTTATTTTTATGCATGCACATGCATACATGTATATATGTATTTTTGTGGTACTGGAGGTTGAATTTAGGGCCTCTATACTAAGCTACGTTATGAGCCCCTTTATATTTTTGCTCTGGAACAGGATTTCGCACATCCGGTTGCCCAGGCTAGGCTTCAACACACAGTCCTCCTGTCTCAGCCTCCCAGGGTGCATGTGCCGCCATGTCAAGCTTTCTAGCAGGTTCCCTACGTGACAGACCTCACTTCATCGACCAATAATAGAGACAGAAACTAATGTGTTGTTATCAAAGAGAAAAATGGGCCTCGGGAGGATCGATTCTTTTTACCTTGAAACAGCAGCACTGAGTTCAATGTCGCCAACAGGCTGAATATTGGTTCTCTGATTACTTCCACTATGCCATGGCACTGACAAGAAGCCAAGAAGACGTGGCTTTGAGGCCGAGAAAAGATTTGGGGGTAAGAAAATTAGGGTGAACCAAGGGGCAGAAGTAGAGACTGAGATGGTTGGAGGCAGAGGTAGGCAGGTAGAATATGTAGAAGCCAAGTACAGAAGGTCAGATTGGGCTCTGGACCTCAAGGGTTCTAGCTGACAAGTGAAGGTTGCTTTTCTTTTTTTTGTGAAGGTTGCTTTTCTTTCCTCTTTTTTTCCTTCATTGGTCTTTTTGAGACGGGATCTCACTATTCAGTTTACGCTTGCCTTGAGCTCACTTTGTAGCCTAGGCTGACGTCAAACTTGCAGTCACCCTCCTGCCTCAGCCTCCTGAGTGCTGGGATTACAGGCCTGCTCCCACACACCTGTCAAGTGAAGCTTTCTCGATCAAGTTTCCTCAGAACTTTCAGGAGCCGCCACAGGGACTGAGGTGTTTTTTCTCCTCCTCTTTCTCCTCCTCCCCCTCCTCCTCCCGCCCTCGTCCTCTTCCTCTTCTTCTTCCTCCTCCTTCCTCCTCTTTTTCTTCTCTTTTTCCTCTTCTTCTTCTTCTTCTTCTTCTTCTTCTTCTTCTTCTTCTTCCTCTTCCTCTTCCTCTTCCTCTTCCTCTTCCTTTTCCTCTTCTTTCTTTCCCTAATCTTTCTCCTCCTCCTTCTTCTTTTTTGGCACCAGGGATTGAACTCAGGATGGTGCACTTGCCAGGCAGGTGCTGAGCTATTTCCCCGACCTGGGATTCGGGTGTTCTGAGGAGCTGCTCACAGCTTTTTTATCCCCATGGGAATGGAGAAAGGTCTCTGTGTGCATTCAACAGGGAAGAACTCCTGCATGCCTGGCTGTATGGGATTCCAGACAACATGTTCCAGGTCACAGAGAGTCCTGCAGTCTGACTCATTAGAGCTTGGGGAAGGCTGTTTATTTTGTTTTCATGATGCCTTTGAAATAACCTTTCTGGGACAGATAGTGGCTCATTGCTCAGTGTCCCCTGCCCCCACCAGGAAGATGACAGAAGATATACATTTAGGGTATAATGTATCTTCAGCCCAGAGTAGGAAATGGACTCTGACCAGCATGGTCCTCAGCAACATTAAGTAAACTGAATCACACAGCACAGCCAGAGGGGCACTTCTAAATAAAGCTGACTAACATGTATCTCCATCTTTGCCAGTGGCGTTTCTGACCAGGACCTGCTCAGACCCAGAGGTACAGAGAATGCTGGCAGGAAGAAAGGTCTGATGTACAAAATGGTAGAAAAGCTAGACTCCAGAACTGACCTGAGGAAAACTTTATTCTAAAGAAAAAGAGCCTACAAAGATATTCTCATTTCTGGATAGGCAGAACCAATATTGTAGAAGGAACCATATTTCCAAAACCGGTATACAGATTTAATATAGTATTAATCAATATACCAACCTCATTGCTTACAGAACTAGAGAGAACAATTCTAAAATTCATAGGCAAGCCGAAGAGACCCAGAAGGGTGAATGCAATCAGAGCAAAGTCGGTTCATTATAAAGCGAAAATGGTAAAAACAGCTCAGTACTGGCACAGAAACAGATGCAGACCAGTGGAACAGAGGAGAACATACAGAAACATACGGGAGGCCCATCCTGCTATTTGAACTTTGATGGAAGGGCCAAGGATATATGCGGGAGAGAAGATGGTCTCTCTCATGGACTGTCCTTAATGAACTGTGCTGGAGAAACTGGCTACAGAAGACCAAATCTAGACCCATGTGTGTCACTGCATACTAAACTAAAATCGAAGGGCTCAGAGATCTAAATGGTAAAGCAGAGAACTAGCTGGAAGATAAAATAGGCTCGACTGTTAGAGGCATAGGAACAAAGAATTTTTTTAAAAATATTTTTTATTGTTTAAATTTAACAATGGTTATATTACATATTTTCATCATCAGATCAGTTTAGATTAATACATACAGGTATATAAGATTGATCAAACGATTAAACATTTGCCCTTCTAAATCAACATTACTTTTTTTTTTTCTTTTTTCCTTTCCCCTTTCTTTTCTTTGAAAGTTGACATATTGCATATTGTCCTCACAATTGTTCTACAGAGTACAGTGTGTGGGCATGACCCACCTCCCTATTGAAAACAAGGAATTTTTGAGCAGAATCAGTGGCACAAGAAATATCAGGAATCGGGGCTGGGGATTTAGCTTAGTGGTAGAATGCTTGCCTAGCAAGCTGGATTCCCTTTGCCTGGGTTTTGTCCTCAGCACACACACACAAATTAAAACAAACAAACAAACAAACAAAAAACAATAAAATAAAAAAAGACCAAAAACATACAAGGTAACAGTGTGTACAACCTTTAAAAAAGGAAAAGAAGAAATATCAGGAATCCCTAAAGGCATCATATCAAATTGGAAAGCTTTTTCATGGGGAAAAAAAAAAAGTAAATAAAAAGACCATTGGAGGGGCCCAGCGGGATGGCTCAGTGGTCTAAAGCGCCTGCTTGGGAAAGCTTGGGCGGCTTGAAGGACTGTGGTTTGATCCCCAGCACCACATGCTGCTCCAGCCCTGCCCTCGGGGTAGGCTGAACCGGCCTTAGAAATGAGTGAATAAACAAACAGAGGTTCTGAAACAGGAAAAAATAAAATAAATAAACAACAACAACAAAAAGAATGTTACAAAAAAAGACCATTGGAGTGAGGACACAACATACAGAATGGGGAAAATTTGTACCAGCTACACCATTGGCACAGGACTAAAGTCCAAGATATATAAAGGATTCAAAAACATCACACCCTCCAAAATAAAAAGATACCATCAAAAATGGATGACTGTAATGAATCGATACTTCTCAAAAGAAGTACAAGTGGCCAATAAATATATCAAAAATGTTTGACATTTCTGGTCACTAGAAGAATGCAATTTAAAACAACCCTGAGAGTCTACGTTACTCCAGAAAGAATGGCTATCCTCAAAAATTCAAATCATAACTCATGCTGGTGAAGCTGAGTGTGTGTGGGGGGGTGTGGGCGTGGGGGGGGGTGAAGAAACTTTATGTTATGTATGAACTAGTGTAACCACTATGGAAATCAGTATAGAGATTTCTAAAAAAAATAACTAAAAATAAGGCTGAGGCTATAGCTCAGTGGCACAAGTATCTGCCTGGTAAGTGTAAGGTCCTGAGTTCAACCCTTGGTACCCAAATAAATAAAAAAATAAAGATTTCACTAGACCCAGCTTCTTAGCATCTTCCTGGAAGAGTTACAGAGCTCCCACTGCAGTGCTGCACGCAGAGCCATGTTCATAGGAGCACGGTATTCATGGGAGCTACATCTCGGAAGCAGCCCGTATGCCCATCAGCAGACGAGCAGAAGAACAGAATATCGTATTTCTGCACAGCACAGTGCTACTCCGCCACAAAGAAGGATAAATTTGAGTCATTTGTAGAAAACTGGGTGTTTCTGGACACCATCATAGTAAGGAAAAAATAAATCACACCCACAAGCTTACATTTCACATGGTTTTTCTTACATGACAAACTCAATTTTTTTTTTTTTTTCAGTATTCAGGATTGAACTCAGGATGCTGAGCTTGCTATGCAAGTGCTTATTCTACTGAGCTATATCTCCAGCCCCATAAATTCAAAATCTAAATGAAGAGTGAAATAAAAGAGCACAGGAAATAAAAGATAGTAGGAAATAGGAATAGAATGATGATACACTATAAGCATACACTAATAAAAATGAAAAGTCAGGAGAGGGCCGGCCAAATAGCTCAGCTCATCAAAGTGCCTGCATGCAGGCTCAGGGGCTGGGGGTTCAATCTCCAGGCGGGCCATGCCAGCCCCGCCCCCGGGGCACACTGAGATGGCAACTGAGATTGGTTGTGGTGGTGCGTGCCTGGAATCCCAGTTCTTGGGAGGCTGTAAGCAGGCAGATCACTATGAGGCCCAGCTAGTAGTGAGACCCTGAGCACCCCGTGGACCCTCCCCCCAGTTTAAAAAAAAAAAAAAAAAGAATAAAAAGTGGGAGAAAAGCATCTCGCACCCTGTTGTCTGACTGTGGGTTTTGCCTTCATCTTTGAGTTAGTTTGCTGGAATCTAGCATGCGGTGTCATTATATTTTTTAAACAAATTTTATTTATTTAATTTTTTAGTGTATTTGGTACAGGGTCTCACTGTGTAGCTATATTTTCAGTGTACCCAGTGCTGGAATTATAGACATGCGACACCATGCCCAGTCTCAGTGGTCACTCAGCATGCCTGGGGACAGGGCCAGTGCAGCCTGTGGTGCTGGGTAGCAACCCTGGTCCCTGTGCTTGCCTAAGCAGGCACTTAGTCCACTGAGCTATCTCACGGGCTCAACATGCGACATTCTCATAGCCAAGGATAGCAGCAGATGATAAGGCCTGTCCAGCGCTCATCTTAGTGTGAAAGGGCAGGCTGCCACCGATGGAGTGAGAAGACCAGAAGACAAAATTTGGCCATAACTTATTTTTTTAAACTTTATTTATTTATTTATTTATTTATGTTATGGCCCTCTCAGACTCCCTTGGGGGGTGAGGCTAGTGTAGCATGTGGTGCTAGAGATCAAACTGCGGCCCCTGAGGTTGCCTAAGTTTGCCTAAGTAGGTGCTTTACACTGTTGAGCTACCTCGCTGGTCCTTATTTTATTTTAACATGGCCATAACTCTTTTTTTAAATTTTTATTTATTTATTTATTTATTTCTTATTTCAGAACTTTTGTTTGTTTGTTTATTTATTTATTTTTATGGCCGGCTCAGCCTGCCCTGAGGGCAGGGCTGGCGCAGCATGTGGTGCCAGGGATCGAACCGTGGTCCCTGCAGCCACCTAAGCTTTCCTAAGCAGGTGCTTTAGACCACTGAGCCATCCTGCCAGGCCCCCAACATGGCCATAACTTTTGAGACCTCCACATCCACAAAACTGGCTTCATGTTGTGCCTCTTATTTATAATCTGATGGATTGCATAGGGTGAGAGATTGTGGTTGACAGATGGTAGATTCTGTGTTAGATGGACCTACGTTTGTTCCTGGTCTGACCCTAGTGAATTATACGATGATGGGAAAGTTACTCATTCCATGATTCAGTTTCACTGTTTTCTCAGTTTCACTGTTTTCTTCTCTCTCTCTCTCTCTCTCTCTCTCTCTCTCTCTCTCTCTCTCTCTCTCTCTCTCTCTCTCTCTCTCTCTCTTTTGTGGAACCTGGGATTGAACTGAACTCAAGTCCTTGCATTTGCCGGGCAAGTGTTTATTCTACTGAGCTATCTCCGCAGACCCTGTAATTCAGTCTCCCAATGGCGCACAATTATCCTGAATCTTGACGTGCATACTATGTGTTTCTAAAATGCATAGTATAGTATGTACACTACATAAGTGTGAATGAATAACAAGAAAGTGATGAAATAATCAAATATAAAATAGGTGATAAAAAGTGATAGCCAGAAGGTACCAGGTTATAAGCTTGAGAGTAGGGACACTGTCTGAGTCAGCCTTGTGCCCCAGCACCCACAACTTGCTTGGCACAGGGCAGGCAACCAGTGGTCTGCTAAGTGCTGTGTGTATAAATTATCTTTAGGTACTCTCGGGGTAATAGAAGTAGATGAGATTTCAAGATGCTCACTAGAGTCCACCAGATAGGCGTTCGAAGAATTTAGCACTCCTGAAATTTAATTTCTTTTCCTACAAGACAGAGAAATAGCCTCTACTGGGGCGGGAGATACAGGAGTTGGTCAGCCCCCTGCAAACTCTTCTCATCTTTTTTCCTTACGGATGGGGCAGAAACCCCCATTATATTTACAAATCCCATGCCTCTTCTTTATGTTCATGATCTTCATGATACAGGCTGGTCCTCCTGGTTGTCTCATTCCCTATGTCTTGGTTGGCTTAGGGGTAGCCAGGAAATTCTGTTCTGAGCAAGAAGACATAAAGGGACATCACTAAGGTGGCCAGGAAAGATTTCATTGCTTCACAAAGAGAGAACAAGATATATAGAAGAAACATGTACATGAAACACCCTTCCCCTATTGCTATTCTGGCTGCCTGTGATGACTCAAAACGAGCGGCCATTTTGGATCTGTGGGAAGACTCACACTAAGGATGACAGAGCTGAAAGCTGGTGAGAACCTGGGGCCTTGCTACTACCACTGAACTTCCAAATTACCCAGCCCATTCCTGTTGTTATGTGGATAGCTCTTCCTCATAACTTAGCCAGTTAAGCGGGATGTTGATTCACTGGCTTACAGGTGAGGGCATAGGGCTGTGAATGTTGGGTCATCTCACTAGGCATTCTGGGAAACAAGAGAGTCATCCTCCGGGAACACCATAGGAGATGTCTTGCTTGTTGCAGTTCAGGGGTTCACATGGTCTCCAGGGTGAAAGTGTTGGGAGGCGCTATGGGCCTTTAAGAGGCAGGGCCTAAGCACCTGCTTAGGCAAGTGCAGGGACTGGGGTTTGATCCCTGGTAGCACAGGCTGCACCAGCCCACTCCCTGGAGGGCAGAGTTGCTGACTAAGTCCAGAGACTGAACATGGTGGCACACAACTGTAATCCCAGCACTGGGGAAGGTGAAAACAGGCAGATCACTATGAGTGTGAACTTCATAGTGATGCCCTGGAACAAATACATTAAAAAAGGAGGAGGAGGAGGAAGAGGAGGAGGAGGAGAGGAAGAGGAAGGAAGAAGAAGGAGGAGGAGGAGGAGGAGGAGGAGGAAGAGGAAGAGGAAGAGGAAGAGGAAGAGGAAGAGGAAGAGGAGGAAGAAGAAGAAGAAGAAGAAGAAGAAGAAGAAGAAGAAGAAGAAGAAGAAGAAGAAGAAGAAGAAGAAGAAGAAGAAGAAGAAGAAGAAGAAGACGAAGACGAAGACGAAGACGAAGACGAAGACGAAGACGAAGACGAAGACGAAGACGAAGACGATGATGACACACGATGATGAAGATGAGGATGGGGCCTTAGGTCTTGAGGGCTTGCCCTACCCTTTTCCTGTTGAAAGAGTTGAGGACCTGCTCTGACACTTGCTTCTACCGTGATGTGTCTTGCTCACTGCAAGCCTAAGCCAGGGGCCCTTACAAGATCTTGGGCCTACGCCTCAGAACTAGGAGCCACACTAGACCTGTCCTCACTTCCCGAGCAACCCACCTGAGGTTTCGTCTCACTGTGATGAGCAGCTGACTAAGGCACCACCCTGTCCTCTCAACTGCGGGCATTCTCGGCTCCCATGGAGTGGCTCTGAGGAGCACTGGAGGGAGGCTTTCTAGGGAGTGAGAGGCAGTGTGGGGCTCTAGAAATAGTGCAGGCTATGGAGACAGAGATCTCGGGGGGGGGGACGACCCTGGCAATCCCATTCTAGCCTCCCGGCTATGACCGAATCACACGCGCTCTCAGAGGTTCAGTTTTCCTGCCTGCAAAATGGGGCTAAATATAGTCCTTGCCTCAGGACAAGGATCACATGAGAACGTACCCAAGTGCTTTACGGGGTGTACACCTAGTCACAGATAGTGACTCTAAAGAGAAGCCCGCGAAACCAAACAAGGGGCAGTGAAGTAAGGCTTTACTCTATCTTGCTGAAGAGAAAAAAATACAGGGGCATTTGTGGGAAGGAATTTGGGGAAAGCGGTAGACTTCTCTAGGGAGAATGTCACCCCTTTGCTCCTATTGGTTTTTCCAAAAAGTATGACTCTTAAGTGGTTGTGAAGATCAGTGCAGCTGAGAGCAGAGGGGAAAGGCCACGGAGTCCCTTGGATGGTGACCTGGTGCCACTGACTATTAATAGATGCTAGTCCTTGGAGGGGAGCCCAAGTTCCTCCCCAGCAGAGGAGGCAGAACGCTGCCTGGATGTGAATGCTTGTGATCTTGGGGTTTCTCCAAGTGAAGGACTGTTTCCCCTCCTGGTCTGGCTTGACTGAGCTGCCTCAAGCAGAGACCCCAACCTCACAGCGTTCCTACCTGGCAAGGTTAACTGACCTCTTTCTGGGTCCTGAGGCTTCTCCTGCTGCCTGGATAGGTACTATCACATTGCACCCTTGGAGCAACCAGAAAAACTGCTCTACAGGAGCAGAACCCAGACCAGGGAGGTGTCAGGGCCTCTTTGAGGTCACACAGAGAGGATGTTTGCTATGGGGACTCTGTGTGTAAAGCTGGTGCTGTAACCTTTGTCTTCCATTCTGAAATCTGGGACCCCTAGGCTGCCCAAGTTCCTTGATTGTGCCAGAAAGAAGATCAAAGAGATTGTGGGGTGCAGTAAGCAGGAGAGGGGTGACATGTGGCCTGGCACCTGCTAGGCGGGCAGAAGGAACTGATGTGCCCATGGGCACAGGGCCTTTCCCCTCTCTGCATGGCCACACCTGATTCTATCACTTCCAAGATGAGAGGCCATTTGAACCCCCCTGTGATTTCTGAATGCAGGCTAAAATCAAGTCCTTTAGCCTAGGACATCTGAGGTCCTTCAGGGCCCACTCCTGTCCTTTCTAAACTTACCCTACTCTCCTCCTTCTGTTCCCACACAAATCTATGTGCAGCTCCCAGGACAGATATTCTGGGGTCAAGGATTGTGTCTCATGACTTTCAGAGTCACAGAGCCCAGCCCAACATCCGGGGCAGCTGTGGTGATCCAGGACTGCAAGGAAAATGGTTGCTCTTATCAACAGGTCTTGGACAAGTGACAGGGAAGGATGGGCCCTGAGATAGAAGAGATACTGGGCTGTTGACAGAGGCTGAATTCTGGAGATCCTGGCCCTTGGTCCAGGCTGTTTCTGGAGGGAGTCCTTCTCTTAGGGGTTTAGGACAGATATGACACCTGGAACGTCAGTTCTCCTGGGCCTGCCTGCCAGTATAGACCATAGTGGAATGGCGCTGGCTGGCTGGCCAGGTATCACAAATTGGGGTGAGAGCTGACGTGGCAGGCAGCACCTCCAGAGAGGAGAAAGTCCACTTAGGGTGCCCTCTTTACAGACAAGGACCAGAAAGCAGGAGCTTGGCTGTTGGCTTGCTCTGAGGACTAAGATCATTAAGCTCATCCTTGGGGTCTGTCTTGGCCAGTTCACCTTGGCACCAATATGTGAAGAGCTCTTGTAGGGCCAAGAAAAGGATTTGCTGGGAATGACTGACCCCACACTTTGCGGGGAGAACCTGATGAAACTTATACTGCAAGCACACACCTCTCGTAGGAAGAGGAGGAGTGCTCTTTGCAGAGGGAAGCCACCTCCCCGGCTCAGGCAGCAGTCTTCTCCTTCCAGCTCCTGCTTTTGTCCAGGTCTCCTTACTTGGAAGCAGCACCTGGGCTGCTCCTTCAGGGGATCTGCAGGAACTTCCCAGCCCCCGAGTGGCTCAGCTTGCTCTGCACACAGCCTTGTGAGTTAGTTATCATGGAGGCTGCTTCTGTCTGGTCCAATTCCTCGAAGAACTTCTCTCCCTGTGACCTTCACCCCAGAGTCTGGGGGGGGGGTCTGGATGTCAATCAGTGTGAGCTCCCCGCAGCTCTGCTGGGAGAGTGATTTCCATCTGGTGGCTTCTCGCTGTGCAACTTCTGGGGCATCACTGTCTTTTCACGCCAGTCTTGAGCATACACACACCTCCAGCCTCTGTGTGCTGCTGGAAGGTCCCTGTGACAGCTCTGTAAAGCGGGAAAACCAGCATTCCTGTTGTGTAGCCTCAGAGGAAGTCCGGAAGGAGGCAGCACCAGGGCCAGAGCTAGAAGAGTCCAGAACTGCTGGCTCTGTACTGGGCCCTTTCCTTGGTACCGAGTTCGTGTCCTGGCCTCCTCATGTGCCCAAGGGCTCCCTCTGTGCCCACCCCAACCACCAGGCACTGAAAGCCACTGGCTGCCCTTTTGAAGCAACCGGCATCCGTAGAACATGCTGATGGCTACCGTGGCATCTGGGACTGTGTAGGATGTGCTTTGGAGCATGGAGAATCCTGTCCTGCCGAGTGTGGGTCATCCCTAGACAGTCATATTGGGGGCACTCTCTGGCCTCTCAGGACCTGTCTTACAGCCTTTCTGGGGTTCTCACACGCTTCACTAGTCCCCCATCAGGCCTGGGTTCACAGATGAGCTGTCTCCAGAGGCTCACCTGGCCCAGTTGCTCTGTTCCCTTGACTTTCGCCCCTGCTCCCTACATTTGTGCTGTGTCCCCCAGGGCGTGGGGCCCTAAGTGAGGGAAACAAGGAAGTCATATTTAATGGGAGCTTACTGTCCAAAGCAGCGTGCTGCAACGTCTCCTTGGCTTTGGGCTGCGGGCAAGTCTGTGAGAGTTTTTCTCATTTTCACAGCTCAAAGCATGAAGGCTTAGAAGGACCTTACTAGTTACTTTTCCTAGCGGTACATGGTCAATAAATAACACAGTCGGCATTTGAACCCAGGCTTCCTAGTCACGCCTTTTCAGAGGCCCCCACTGTCTCCTCAGGAAGCTGGTTCTGACTGTGGTGGCCGCTCCAACTCAAGCTCACGTGTGAACTCTGCTGTGTCTAGAGTGCTCTACTGAGCCCTCCAGACTTTTCTGTCCCTGTAGCCCTGCTCTGTCCTCCTGTCGTATTTTTCTTGTGGAGGATCTGAAATGTCACCCAGTTCTTACACCCTCGGTTCTGCAGCGCAAGCCTCCTTCGGATCCTAGCCACGTCAGACACTGACTCCTCCCCTTTTGCGTGAGGACGTGTTTCCCGAGAGACGCTCTCCGATTGCTCTTCAGGCCTGCTCCCCGACTTTCTCCACCTCTTGGTGTGTCTGGTAGGGGTGAACTCTGGACAGCAGGATCTGGGGACCCTGGCCACTGACTTCCCACCGGGAGGCACTGGCCGGAGACTAGATGGAGAAAGTGTGGGGGTATTTATGTTCCTGCTCTCTCCCTGCCTCTCTGTTTGGCAGGACAGAGCAGATTCTTTTGCCAAAGCCATGGCTTTGTCCTGTGACCTTTTCTTGGGACTGTAGATTTTGTCGTGTTTCTGTCTCAGCCCTCTGTCCTTGCCCTAGCCAGGGTACTGGGTATCCACTGCTGTCGCCAGACCTGTGTCATCCCTTACCCCTACCCCATCTTGGAGCATAGTCTTTTGCTATGTTCTTATTCTTGATCTGGCGGCTGAGTTCTCTTCCTCTGCGCAATTGGCCTATCCTTCTGGATAAGAGGCCAAGTGACTGGCCGCAGGTCTCTTGGGACCGTGGCGCTGATGCGTGCGCTGTGATCTTGGGGCCGGGCTCCTTCTGGATGATGCACCTGGAGCTCCTGGGCCCGCCTTGCTCTGAACCTCCTCTCCTTCTGCCCAGGTCCTCTCAGGCGCAGGACCCTGGAACCTGTGTTCTGGAGCATCTCTGGGGCTCACCATTCATTACCTGGATCACTCCTTTGAGACCATCTACCCATGGCTCCTCGCAGGCCCTCATTTCTGAATGTCCCAACATTCCCAGGTTGAGTGAGACCCCTCACTTTTTGACCTTGGCTGCCCCAACATCTCTGGGGCTACCACTACTGACCCCGGTGAATGCTAATCTTCTGGCCTAGGGACCAGAACTGAGGCCTTTTGTGGCCAGAGGCTCAACCCTGACCTTCAGGGGCATCTCTGCAGCTTCAAATCTATCAAGCTCCTTATCACCAGATGGTAGGTGGCCTGAGCTCCTCCTTCCTGTGTGATGTTGACCATTGGACCCCCATCCGCCTCTGGGATTGTTTCTTCCTAGACCTGCTTCATCAAAACTGTGTCAAAGCTTTGCAAGTCCTGTGGCATTGTCCCCTTCTGCCTCTCCTCTGCTGGCATGGACAGTGACAGACTTCTGGGACCTCTGTCCTTCAAGGAGGGTTAGACCCAGTGGCTAGATTCTGGCAGATAAAAGCTGACATCCCTGCTTCTAAGCCCCAGAGGAGGGAACTGAGGACTGGTACAATGCCTGGGTGTCCAGGATCGAGCAGGTCAGACAGCCAGCAGGAGGTGCTCTGGGAAACCCAGAGGCACAGCTCAGGGGTGTCGGGATAGTGAGAGGTCACAGCTCAGGGCTGTCATCTGCCAGGCATCAGCCATGAGGCTGAAGTGCCACCAGGTCACCAGGGCACTGTATGTGCAGGATGGGCAGAGGCAGAGAAGCAGGTGGAAGCCTCCTCACTGCAGGTGCACAGAGCCCGTGGCATGTCTGCATGCCCAGGCGGTGTGGGTGGGGACTGGCAGGTCTGCCCTCCTGGATCTTCCTGGTCCCTAGTGCCTGTAAGCTCTTCTTTCCTGTGCTGGCTGCTGGATAGAAAGAGGGTTTGTTAGAGAGAGAGAGAGAGAGAGAGAGAGAGAGAGAGAGAGAGAGAGAATTAATTTCTCTTTCTTTTTTATTAGAATTATTTATTTATGTTTTTTTTTTTTTTTTCTTGTTTCAGAACTTTTGTTATGGTCGGCTCAGCCTGCCCTGAGGGCAGGGCTGGCGCAGCATGTGGTGCCGGAGATCCAACCGTGGTCCCTGCAGCCGCCTAATCTTTCCTAAGCAGGTGCTTTAGACCACTAAGACATCCTGCCGGGCCACTATCTTTCTTTTCTTTTCTTTTCTTTTCTTTTCTTTTCTTTTCTTTTCTTTCCTTTCCTTTCCTTTTCTTCCTCTTCCTCTTCCTCTTCCTCTTCCTCTTTTCGTCTTTTTCAGACAGGGTCTCACTATTTGCCTTCAGAATTTCTGGCAGTCCCAGGCAGAGGCAGAGGCCTAAGCAGTTCAGGTTGGCCTTGAGCTCACTTTTGTAGCCCAGGCTGGTCTCCGACTCACACGGATCCTTCTGCCTCAGCCTCCCGAGTGCTGGGATTACAGGTGTGCGCCACCAAGTCCCCCTTCTTTCATGTTCTTTTAATTGTACATATTGATGGGTTATGGTGTGATCATCTGATAGGCATCCAGCGTGTATGGATCAGATCAAGGTAGTTGATGGTGCTGGCTCCTTAGCCTGATGCAATTCGTGTGACCTGGAATATCTTCCTGGGAACCACAGCCTACCACCTTGCACTCTTCTCAGCATCCTGGAGGTTGCACTGCCTCTCTGTGAGCTGCGTCTGGGGTCACAGTAACTCTGAGTCTGGCAAGGGCACATCCCCTAGGAGCTGCAGGGCAGTGGATTAGATCTTGATCTTCTCTCTGGGTTGCCTGGGTTAGTACAGCCGCCACCAGGGCTGCCTGAGGAACCAACAGGAGCTTGACTTACAAACAGGGTGACTCTGCACAGGGACCACACTGGCCCCCTAAGGAAGGCCCTTCCCAGAGGTACCCTGTGCAGTCTGGGTCATAAACAAGGACAGACTCTACTTTCCCTGAAGATCAGGAGATGATCTGGCATCAGGCCAGGGCACAGGCTTGGGGGTGGGGGGTCCCCCAGACTTGGGGGAAGCTTACTCTGTGCTGTAAGCAGAGTGGTCACAGGCAGCTCATGCATCACCCCTTGAGTCCAGTGGACCCTGCGTACCAAGTAGGTTGGTTACACCTACCTCATGGGGGACATTCGGGAGATACACTTGCATACAATGAAGGTATTCACACAGACTGGTGACTTTCATATCACCCCACAGAAATGCAGGATGGGGGCTCACAGGGCCCTGGGGCAGCCTTGCACCGGCTGGTGTGCACCCATCAGTGTCAGCGTGGGGGCTGGGCTGGCCTGCTGAGTGCTTGCTTGTCCCACCCTGTCTCCTTTTCCTTTGCTTCTTCAGGGTTGCAGGCGGTATCCCTATGCATCAAGGGAGCACTCAGAACACCTATGAGACACTATAGCTACCTCCTGGGAGCTCAGAGCACAGGAGGAACACCTGTGAGGGAGCAGGGCCAGGTGGAAAGAGGAGGCTGGCCATCTGCTGGGTCCCCAGGGGCATGCGTGTGGACTGGGGACTCAGGTACAACTTCTTCCTTCAGCAGAGCTTAGGGCACAGTGGGAGGCTGCTCTAGGGAGGGGAAGAGAAGCAGGAAAAAAGGCTTGGTCCCAGACAGGGAGGGACCATGGCATCTGCCCCACAAGCCCTCGCAGCCTACAGACCTTTCTGGAGTCCAGCTTTAGCCTGCTGACAGCTCAGTCCTGAGCCTGGCCCGGCCTTTCCAGCGCAGGAGAAACTTGTGTGTTGTCTATGAATACTTGGCCTCTGCCTGGGATTGCCAGAAATTCTGAAGGCAAAGCTGAGGAATGCGAGGCATTTATGACTTAGCAAGATTCTTCCCAAACTGCAGGCCTCTCCAAAGAGCCATCTGGATTTCACTGTGCTTGCTCCTCCACCCTTAGCCAAGGACTCCCAGGTCCCATTCTCCAGGGGCCAGATGCAGTGGCTAGTGACACACCAATGTCTGGAATCTCTGCTTGCCTGCAGAGAAGAAGTAGGAAGTTGGGTGAGATGGCTTTGCCCACTTTGTAGCACTGTCTTGGCCACACCTGACTGGGCTGCTAGCTCTTGGCCAATAGTACTTTCTACTACTCTCCTCACTGAAGGAAGAGGCTTTTCCAGGGGCAGAGTACAGCCCTCCATGGATAGATCAATACGTTTTCTTCTAGGAGATGTGCCCTTCTCCCTCACTGCATTGTCTGGGTGATAACTATGGTCTTTTTGTAGATTTGTCTCCTGCTCTACAAATAATTACTCCAGATATTGGCACCAGACACTTCTCTGGAGTCTCATATCAACATCTTAAACTTTGTGAGTTTACCATGTCACAGTGCTAGATAACTTTCCTTATAATATTCATGCCTCTTAATATACTGCAGACATCACTAGTCAATCGAAGAGCCAGAGCTGGATTGATTAGCAGTGTCTATCACAGGTATGTGAAGAGTAGAGTAAGTGTGCCAACTCTGACACTTAATGTGTGCAGGAATAAGAATAGTGGTAAAGACTCAAATCTTCCATGGTACTTGTGGGATCTTTTTTCCCTCATGATAGGGAGAATTAAACCCAAGGTCTTGCATACGCTAGGCACTGAATACACCTCTAACCTTTTCTTAAAATTTTATTTTGAAGCAAGCTCTTGTCAAGTTGCTTGGGCTGGTCTGGAACTTGTGATCCTCCTGTGTCGGGCTCCTGAGTAGCTAGGATTACAGATAGATGCCACTTCTGCCCAGCTTTCATCAACCCCCTTGACAGTCCCTGGATGATAGGTTAGTCTTCTGGATCTGAGGTGGTCCCTATTCTAGCTAGAGCTCAGCTTTGGTGGCGGTCAGGTGTGAAAAGGGGGGCGGGGTACAAGGGAGATGTCTTCTGCTCAGGCAAGCAGAACCAGAGCCAGCACTCAGCCTGTGACTCGTGTGACCCACCTGCACACCCCGCCCCAGACAAAGGAGGGGGCTCCAAGAAACAACACTGCCCGATACCACACAGCTAGCGAATTCCAGAGCTGGAACCCAGGCCTGTGGCCCGTAAATCACATTGTCAGGGTTCTAGTTGTTTCTAAGGAACATGGTTGCGCTCTCTTTCCTGGGCTTACCCTGAACCCCCGGATTCCCTCAGTGTAACTTGATGCCAGATTTTCACATTGAGAAATTGAAGGACAGAAGACTGGTCCCTCACATGGCCCACATTTTTTGTTTTTCCCTTGGAATTCCATTTGGAAAGATACTCTCAGAGCTATTATGGACTTGGGTTGATGTAGCATCTCTATCTTTTCAAGCAGCTCTCACGTAGAGGCCTGTGTGAGGAGAGCTGAGTCCTGGGCGCAGAGGCAGAGCCTTCGCCGATGTCTGTCCACACAGGGCGCTGGGCTCCCCTGGACCCTAGGTCAGGATTGCTATCATGCTCATTTTTCCTGTTCCCAGCTGCAGGATTCCTGCAGACTGAGGGGCCAGTGCCCCAGCAGTTAGCACAGTGGGGATGAGGGGTGGGGTACGTGTCACCCGGCCCCTCTGCAAAAGTTCTGTTACTGAGGATGCAGGGCACAGCTGGGGCACCTGGCCACTGTTGGCTGACAGTGCCCTTTCTCCTGCTCTGTGTCCAGCTCATGGGCCTGAGCTCCAGCCTCAGCCTGTGCCTGTGGGCTGGGAGGGCTCAGCAGACTGGTTCTGGCTTGTCTTCTTGCCTGTGCCCTGCTAGAGCAGCTCAGCCTCTTCCGTGAAGGGCGCCACTGCCCCGTGCTTGAGCTTTGCTTGCTGTGTGACTCAGCCCTGCCTTTGGGAATCCTCCTCCTCCTCTCCTCCCCTCCCACCCCATACCCTGGCCTGAACCATGTTTCCCCTGCGTGCCTTTCACCTGTGAGACTGAAGCAGGGCCAGGCTCTTGCCCTGGGCCCTTCAGGGGCCAGCTGGGGTGTTTCCTAGCTACTGCCCCTTCCCAGGGCCTCCTAGAGCAGGCTTTTCCCTCCTCACCAACTGAAGTCCCAAACCTGTCTCCTCTTTGTCCAGAGCAGGGCAGCCCCTGAGTCCCCAGGGCAGTGACAACTCCTTGTGTGCTGCAGAAGAAGCCAGGACCTCTCGGGCCATCAGACCTTTGTCCCTTTCTGGAGTCCTCTAAGTAGCCAAGTATTTGCCAATAGAAGACTCAGAGCCTATGCTTGAAAGAACACTTCAGAGCTCTGCTAACTCTTCCTGTATTCCGTTTTGGAGTCTCCTGAAGCCACAGTAAGGAATGCCTCAACCTGCTCCTGCTTACTAATAAGCTAATGGCACAGAGAAAGGCATAAAATCGAGAGGAAATGCTGGTTTGTGAATATTAAAAGAATCCAGCAGCTCACACTTGAAGTCAAACCACACTGACATTGATCATGATCCCTTTTCCTGCCTTCGTGGCCTAGGGGAGCTGGGGTCAAAGGAGCATGGAGGTAGCAGAGCATCTTGGGGAGGAGGAAGACTTTGGAGTGTGACAGAGCCTGGTTTGGGAGCCTCTTGGAGCGTCTGTTATCTCTTCTGTAAGAGAAAGAGCAGTGCTGCTGCTGCTGCTGCTGCCTGACAGATTGCACCTACCTGATAGCTGGGTCTCTGCGGCTATCCCTGGGCCATGCCTCCCTGCACAAAGGGGCTGGGGCTTATCTCAGGGGCCACAGTTTACACATGCCACAGCCAAAGGGGATTAGCAAGTCCTGGGGGGGGGATGGGTGGTGAGGTTGCCGAAGGTAGAGACCAAGCTTGAGGAGAGATGCTGGCAACTCCCTGTGAGATCTGGACTGGCGATCAGAAGAAGGCAGCGAGGCTTGAAAGCCCCAGAACACACACACGCAGAGCTAAAGCCCCTTGGCCTGTGGGCTCTAGGGTTCTCATGTGCTTAGCACGGTGTAGCACCAGGGGAAATAGTTGTGGAGCAAATGAACACGAAATCAGTCAGTGGCAAGCTCATCCATTCACAGCCTGGTTGTTTTAGGAATTCCCTTGGAATACAAAAGGCAGAGGAAATAGCAGCTGCAGGAAACAGGGTCTTCTGCAACCAGAGGCCTGGTCTGGACGCAGCTGGGTGGCTGGAATCAGCTCGCTGAGCAGGCAAAGGGGCCTGGGGTGCTGGAAGCCATGATGCTTCTGAGACAGAGATTCATGGTTGTGAGTTTAGAACCTAAACTCTAGAGCTGTTGGCTCGGCCTGGAACCACATGTGTCACAAGGCATATAACCTGGCTCAAGCAACTACATCTTTCCATGCCTTCATTTATTTCTTATCCAGCATAGAGAGGATACTAGTACTGACCTTGTATGGTGGCTGCAAGGATAAAATGAGGTTATTTCTACAAAGAGCATACTGGAAACACTCAGGAAGCCTCAGCATGGGTGTGTGAGAGGGGTGTGAAATGACCTGGGCTGTATCCCAAAAAGTAGAGGCAGAGTGCACATGCAATATGGATGAACCAAAGAGAAAGTGGAGCAGAGGCCCTTGAGATATCCAAGCACCAGAGAGGGAGGCCTAGGAGATAGGAATACTTGGGGGTCTGAAGAGGGGGGATGAAGGGGCCAAGAAGCGCTCAGTAGGATCAACAGGATGGTGCCCTGAGGGAGCACAGCCTAGAATTTGCTTGTGAGCCTAGAAACAGAGAAGGGGGTGTCCACAGAAGGGGCCGGGGAGGTGTCCACAGAAGGGGCCGGGCTGGGAGCGCCAAGCTCAGCCTGGGTGTGCAAGGAGGTTTTGGCGTAGCCTGTGAGAAGATGCCAAGCGGGAAAGATCCAATTTTGTTGAGGGAGAGAAAGCTGTTCTGGAGGTTGACACAGGAGGATTATAAGTTCAAGGCCAGCCTGGGCAACCTAACAAGACCCCGTTTTATATGAAACATACCAACAAGTGAGTGTCTTGTGAAACATCTTTATAGGTAGGCTTATTATTTTGCTGGGGGTTTTAACAATTTTTTTTTTTCAGTACTGGAGATTTTATTGTGTGCAGGAGATCCTGGAGCTGGATACCAATAGACACCTGTACCTTGTGCTACACACAGGCTGACAATAGCATCCCGCATGCCTACTGTGGGACCTTCAGGGGGTAAGGCAGGCATGGGCTACTGTGAGGAAGCTGCACCCCCTTTCCAGCTTGGTAGCCAGGCGCAGGGTCTAGAGGTGAGGAGGGCAGTGCCAGGCCTCCATGTCACTCGTGTAACTTCCCACACAGTGGGGTTATTTTAAGTGTTTCTTTTTTTCTTGTGGTCCTTACAGTCTGACCCCTCTTCTTCTAATGCCTCATACTTTAGCCATCCCTGCTTCCTGCTGGGTCCTCTAAGGAACCAAGATTTCTCTTGCCTGGGGAGACTCAGCCTCAGTGTACCCTTGAATGGCAGGCTCTGCACTTGACTCTAGTGTCATTTTCAGATGCCATATTGCCAGCGACTTCTCCTGACCTCAAAATCTGAATTAGACCTCTTTCAGGTTTCAGCACAACTGTCCTTTGGATCCATGGAGGACTGGCTCTAGGACCAGCCTTGGATACCACAACCTGCACCTACCCAAGCTCCTCATATAAAATGGAGCAGTGCTTGCATATAACCTGCGCAGTCCTCCTTCCCTATACCCTGTCTCCCGATGGCTCCTAATTCCTATTGTGATGTAATGCTGGGTGAATAGCTATTGCACCACACTGTTTAGGGCGTAACGACAGGAAAATCTGGGATGTGTTCCGATGATTTGGTCTGTTCTGTAGCTGATTGGATCTGCAGATGGAGAGCTCATGCAGGGTGTGCACGCTGTACTTCCGCACGGTGGTTACTATAATACGTAACACTAGGCCAGCAGTGGCAAATCTTTTAGAGCTTTCAGTGATACAAACAGCCTGCCACGGCACACGTCATAGGTCTGCCACCACCAACCTAGCCTGTGTGTCTCACTGCACTCCCACTTGCTGCATCTGTGGCTACCTGGCTAAATAGGCAGACAATGCCATGGAATGCTCATCTTAGCCATTTCTCAAGGGACAAATGGGTCCCATGGTCAAACAAGGTAGGAACTCTTGTTTGACCTACCTTGTTTGACCATAGGACCCATTATTCTGTTTTCCTTTAGGAGTTCCGATGTTCACTAAGGTAGGAAACTGAGATGGGATTCAGAGTTGGGTTAAACCTGCTTAGCTTCTGAACTTCTAGTCTTATGTGCCCTGACTTGAGTGCATTTCTTTTTAACCTCAAATCTATTACTATCCTGCAGAATAGACTTTAAGAGGGCTGGGGAGTTAGCTTGGTGGCCTAAATGCCTGCCTGGAAAGCACAAGGACTTGGGTTCAATCCCCAGTACAGCATGGTGTGCCAGCCCTGGAACCCCAGGCATGCCATGCCCACCACCGAAACTGGGCATGTTGGTTCAAGCCTGTAATCCTAGCAGTGGAGAGGCTGAGACAGGAGGATCACTATGAGTCTGAGCTGCATAGTGAGACCCCCGTACCAAAAAAAAAAAAAAAAAAGAAGAAAAAAAAAAGAATAGACTTTAAGAGAACCTTCACTGGCTGCTTCCTATCTGGGAAGCCTGTAGTTCTCAGGGTGTCCAGGCTTGGTTTGGGGGCAATGGGTCATGCTTCGAGTACCATCAAGTACACCGCTGTTGTGAGCACATTGGCTCACTTTCACAGAAGCTGCTGCTACTTCAGGAAAGACATGGACATAAGAAAAGTTTGGAGCTAGCCCAGGCTTATATTTCTCAGGAAAAAAAAAAAAAAAAAAAAGCAGAGACTTAGTGTTTGTGGATTTAACTTTTACAGTTACAGCTGTGATCAACTCTTTCTGACTTCTCTTTCAGTAAGACCTGACCTGCATGTCTTTGGGAAGCTGGTGTGTAGAGGTAGGATCCTGAACTGAGGGGTTGAATTAACCTAGGACCCAGCATAGCACCTCAGTGTGCTTCTCCTGTTCTCGTTATCTGCAACAACTCTCTTGAATTTCCCAGTAGATTTAAGTGAACTTCCTGGGGGAGGCCACCCACTGTACCGGAATTTGTGAAGATTTCAGGTCATGGCCATCTTGCACAAATAGGATGTGCTATATAGCTAGGATTCCTGGAGTGGAATTGTACTAAAGGCAGCGGATCTCAAATTATATTTGATCTGTCCCCACTTAGGCAGGGCAACACTGGTTGACCTCCTGACTCCATCTATTTTATTTTCCAATGGAAAAGTAAATTAGCGGCAATTTGGAGGGAGTGGATTATGTATACATTCGTTCTAGCACTAGAGTAGAATGATTCACAATGGAACCACAATGTATACATGTTGCAGAGACTAGTTATTGGAAAATTATAGCCCTCACATACCGTTGATGCAAATAAGTTTCAATGTATTCTATAGGGTTAACCAAGTAACCCACAACAAAATAAACAGATAATGATCAAGCTAAGCTAACAGTAATTCATAATTAAAAAGTGCCAGTGGCAGCAGTTGACAATTGCAACCTCCTAAATGCAATACTTTGGAAATGTCAACTCTACCTGCACATAGGAAATCAGAGCCCGTGACTGCTGTCAACTAATTCCTCGAGGCTGGCAACTGGAATTCCCAGCACAATACTGTAGGGCACTCAGTAAACTTCATAATGTATTCTTAGCCAATTGTGGTTGGGAGACCTAGCAAAATGTAAAAATGAAAGCTGAATCAAGTTGCACACAACTGGGCTGGGGCCAGGGGTGTAGCTGGTGGCAGGACGTGCGCTGAACTAGGGCAAGGTCCTGGCTTCCACCCTCAACACCATTAAAAAAAGACAAAAAGTTGCACATAGTTGATCATAATGTCTTCGAAGGGAATTCATACATTCAGTTCAAGGATATGAGGGTGCCTCTGGTTCCAGGCTCCCCTGCCTGCACCCCTGTACCTCACAGTAGAGGCGCTTCATCCCCAGCAGGGCTGGCCTTTCTAGCTCCAGCAGACTAGAGGTGTGCATTTGGGTTGACAAGAGTACTCATATTTAAAGATGTATAAAGATTAAAAAAAATTTAAGCAATGTAAAATAATTTCCAAGATAAAATATGATGTGGAAAAAACCCCCTCACGCCAGAGAGCACAATGGCAAATATTAGGGCCTATTTTGTAAAAAAAATTTTAAAAAGGCAAATGTTTTATATGCAAGTTAGGCTTTATCTGCTTAGGGTATGCCCAGAGGTGTGCATAAGAAATGACCAGAACAGCTGCAGACTGAGGTCACTGGGGATGAAGAGATGGAGTTCAGGTGTTCCATTAGGTAGGCATTTGTGCCTTTTGCCTGTCTTAGTTTTTTTTTTTTTTTTTTTTTTTTTTTTTTTTTTTTTTTTTTTTTTTTTTTTTTTTTTTTTTTTTAATGTATTTGGTTGTTCCGGGGTCTCCCTACACATTTGGACTCATGGTGATCCTCTTGTTTTCAGCCTCCCCAGCACTGGGATGGCAGGCATAGGCCACTATGTCTGGACTCTGTGGCTGGCTCTGCCTGCCCTGTCGGTGGGGCTGTCAAGGCATGTGGTGCCGGGGATTAAACTGAGGTCCCTAAACTTTCCTGAGCTTGCCTAAGCAAGCACTTTAATCTGCTGAGCTATCTTGCTGTCCTCTCATTTATCTACCTTTTGAGTTTTATACTATTTTTGTATTACCTATTAAAACTAATAGCAAATTTAAATTTAGAAGAAAAAACAGCACCACAAATCTTCAGAGACCTACTTCATTCTTGCAGTGACAGATTAAACTCAGGGCCTTACAGACAACAAGAGCTCCACCCCTGAGCTCCACCTCCAGCCTGAGACTTGATTCGCATTTTAGTTTCCTCCCCCGCCCCCATACACCCTGGGGAGAAGGTTAAGTTTTCCAGTACATCTTTCTCCTTTCATGACTGTGGTCATGTCTTCAAGGGGAGATTTGAGAGTGTACAGGAATGAGATGACACGGTTATATGGCCAGACCTTGACCCTGGAATGAACTCTGCCGAGGCACAATTTTCTGATTAAACTAGAACTGTTATTAAAGGACTGGGGAGATAGCTCAGTAGAATAAGCGCTTGCCTGGCAAACACAAGAACCTGAGTTTAATCCCTGGTCCCGCAAAACAAACAAACAAACAAACAAACAAACTTATTTAAAAACTTTCCAAGTGTTCCAATGTGTTTTATGCAAATATATTTTTTTTAAAGGAGTGTTCTTATAAGGGTACCTGTATATTTGTCCCTTAAATGTGAGGGACAAAATGACATAAAATGAGACAAGCATGTTTGACTGAATGCATTTTTAATATTTCATCCTACTTTCTATTGTTCAAGGAGATCAAATAGTTCTGTTTTATCTCGATTTGCTATCAGAAATTTAAAAGAGAACAACAAAAAAACATTATACTCATCTTTATTATTTCCCAAAGATAAAATATGATGCCTCACTAAGTATGTAGGAATGACATTCTTCTATATAAATCTATGCAAGATGATACATTGCCTTTATATCATAAATGTTCCTTATGCTGAGTAACAATTCTCTCTTAGAGCAAAAAATATTCAAAGAAATATTCAGTGTACTGAAATCTCTGGGTCCGGGTTACTGCGCCTAGCCAATAGAGTGTAAAACTTGATGAGAAAGTTAAAGAATGTTCTTGTACAATTGCAGGCCTTCCTCTGGATCATGCAGAAATGCCTCGAACCGGAGACGGGCTTAGTGACAAGACAGTCACACAGTTGTGGAGGTGTACCCAGGCTGTACTTCACGGGTGTGTTTATAAAAATTCTATAATGAAGACAGACTATCAGCACCAACACTTACATCACCCCAGGCCTTGGTCAACTTTAGAGCACAAGTGTTACATACCACACGCCACACTTCTCTCATCTCCGAGGCTATTCCCCTATCTGTTAGGTGTGCAAATATTTCCCAGAGCTTCTTGTTCCCCCAGGTTCCGCCTCTCTAGCCCCTTCAGCCCCGTCCTTTTCCCTACTGGACCAGGTGGCAGCCTGGCACAAGCAGGGCTCTGTAATTCAAAGTCCAGTCTGCATACAGGAGATACCAGCAACCCAAGACCTCCGATCACTCGCACAGAGGAGCTGCCTGGCTTTGGCCTAAATGACTTACATTCTCCCTTGCCTGACTGAATTAGCTGGTAATTGCATGTGGGCAGACTTAGCCAGAAAGGTCTAAATGGTCAATTAGAAGGCAGAGAGGAGGTGTTCCTTTCTTTAAAGTTCAAGGGTCTCCGCTGAAGAGCCCTACTTCCCAAGAGATGCCAGTATGAGCCTATGCCCAACTCTCTGTGGTACCTTAGTATATTGTACATTTGCCTAACGATAATGAATTGAGTACTTATTTTGCAGGAAAATATAGGGCATTTCCATTACATGCAATCAAGAAAAAACGCTGCAAAGTGTACCACTCCATTAATTCTAAACAGAATATTTCCCAAATGTCATCGTGAAACCAGAGTATAGGGTTATTATAAATCTGAAGGAATTAAGAGTAATTTTCATTTGCACAAAGAATTTGAGAGACAGTGATTCCTGCCACACACCCACTGTTAATTAGGTTGAATTCAATTTGCTAATTTCAGTGTGAATCACCAGCCCTGACCTGGCCAGCCCTCACGGTGAGCTCAGTGGTCGCTGTTTGAAGATGCCAGGTGTGCGCGTGCGCATGCGCAGCACGTGTGCTGCGGCTGACCAGTTGCTAAGGAGTGCATAGGTAGTTAAACAGGATAAACAAATGTGAAGGGTCCCCGTAAGTCGTTCAACCTGGGGGGCTCAGTTTCCTCATCTGTCAGAAGAGATTATAACAACATCAACTTCCACAGAGTCGTGAGGGTGAAGGAATTTCAATCCAGCAGGGCACTTAAGCTGGGTGCCTGGCACGGTTTGGGCCATTAATGCTAACTATGGTCTTATTTCCATCTTCTGGGGACTCATTTGTGCCTAACCTTACTTGAAAACCACATGGAGGGAAATCTGGGCCTGGCACCTGGAGAGGAACACCTTTCTTGGATCATCGGTGGGCCTGGGAGGTGGGGTCTGCCCAGAGACATATTGGTCACTTCCTTCCGGATTTCAGTTCCAATCCCCGCTATGGCTGGGTTGCAAAGGCTGGGCTGTAGGAGAGCACAGAGTAGGGAACAGAAACAAGCTGAGGACGCCGCCTCGGGGGCTGGTGCATCCGCCCGCAGGGAGGGCCGCGGGCGGTGGGCCTGGCCCTCACTCCACGTTCCGGTACTTGGTGAAGAGGTTGTACAGCACTCGCAGCGTGGACTTCAGGTCACAGTTGACGATGTCTGCAGAGAAGCAAAACACTGAGTGCCTCAGTGGGGCCACATGCTCCTAAGCTGGTACCGAGTCTCCCCGGCCACCCGCTGTGCATCCCCATATGCCCGGCATGGTCCTGGGCTGGCTACTGGCATGGGAGGGTGGGTGCGGAAGGATGGGCAGAGTCAGAGGATGGAGGCAGTGGAGGAGGCGATGTCTGGGGTATGGGGGAGTCGCCTCTCACTGCAATAAAGCAGGTGCCTGGGCACACAGGTGTCGTCCTGGAAATGGCATGTCTGGACCGGGGGTACTGCCTCGACGTTGCTGAGTCTCACCTGTCCCTCTGCCTCTGCCCTTCACAGGGAGTGGAGAGAAAGGTAGATGCCAGGCCTTCAGGGGGACAGACAGGGTGGGCAGCTGCTCCCAAGCCACCTCCCCTAGGGGAGGAGCAAGAGGGCACAGGAACCTCCGTGTGGGGTGTGGGGAGGGCACCCTGAAAGGTCTGGCTTCCCAACTGCGGGGCTTGGGCAGCTTCATAGGCAAGAGGCTGGAAAGTGCCCACTGCCATGGGCATGTCACACCACCTTCCCCTCACACCTCCTCACCCTCTGCCACACTCTCTGGTCCTCTGTTGGTGGTGAACCCTTCTTCTCCCTGCTCAGAGAAGGAGCTTTCTCTGCTCTCACCCCCCCCCCTCCGCCTTATTCCTGTGGAAAGCCATCCTTTGAAGAACCAAACACAGTAATAAAAGGAGCTCTGTCCACCACCGTGCTTAGGACTGTGTACTTAGGTAGCAAAACTACAGCAAAAAGCAAAAGTAAAGCAGGGGCTGCCTTCAGAGTGGGAGACAAGGGCCCGGCGGGATGGCTCAGTGGTCTAAAGCGCCTGCTTAGGGAAGCTTGGGCGGCTTCAGGGACCGGGGTTCGATCCCCGGCACCACATGCTGCGCCAGCCCTGCCCTCGGGGCGGGCTGAGCCGGCCATAAAAATGAGTGAATAAACAAACAAAGGTTCTGAAACAAGAATAAAAATAATAAATAAAATAAAAAATTTATATATGTAAAAAAAGACAGAGTGGGGGAGAAGACTGTGGAAAGGGCGCAGGGCAAGTTGGAAGGCGCTGGCAGTCCTCTCCCCTGTGACCTAGGTAGGGCCTGCCTGGTAATATTTCACTAACCTGCGCAATCATGTTTACGCATTTTTCTATGTATATGACATTTTTCACAACAGAAAAATGCCAGCTCACACTGCTGGGGTGCAGAGGAGGATGAGACAAAGTAATACACACCCTGGCATTCAAAGGGAGGAGTGGTCACACTGAGCCACTGGCCACAGGGCAACTAGGGACTCTGGCCGTGTCCTGGTCCATGACAGTGGGAGGCTGCTGGTACTACGGCCAGATATTCTGATGCCCAGGCATCAGCTTGGCAAAGACCAAAAGGCCAAGAGCCCATAGTTGTGCCCTAGCAGCCCAGCCTCAAGGCCAGCCCTCCTGCTGATGGGTGGTAGGTGCCCAGAGAGCTGCCACAAGGCCCTGAGCTCACAGCTGCCTTCTCTGCTGCCCCGTGGTCCATCTGCCCACGGCAGCCCCCACCTGGGCCCTGCCCTGCTTAGGCCAAGCTGTGTAGCCACCCTGTCTCTTCCTGTAGGAAGGAGAATGCCTATGTTCTCTGGGCTGGTGCCTGTCTGCCCCTGACTGCTTGGTGTTGAGGTTTTCTTAAGTTTTATATAAGTCAAAGGTGAGGACATAAATCTAGAAAGGCAGAGGGGGGCAGGGGGAACTCACCACAGGTGTGACTGTGGAGGGGGAGAGTGGCAGGATCCTACTGGCTCTTCATGCCCCAGCAGTTCCTTACCCTCTGCAGCCAAAACCCTGGTCTGTGGGTGCAGCTGTGCAGGGTGCATACTGTGTCACTCTAGGATGACGTTACCGTGGACCATAACATCAGCGGTGCCACTGGACCTGTGCACCTCACAGCCACTGCAGGTCAGGTCAGGAACCCTCAACCGTGGCTTCTGTGCTTAGCTGAAGACTGTAGATCTTTGCTCATTAATGGAGTTGCGTGGACAGCTGTGTGGGGTGTGTACTGAACAACTCCAGAGGTCACCACTGCCAACCACTAAGCCCTGAGTTCACTATTCCTTGTTGTTGCCACCACGCCAGGTGGGCTAGGGGAAGAGGAGCCCACAGTCACAGAGCCTGAGTATCCTCAGTTCTTACCAGGAAGGCCAGTGGCTGGCCACCCAAGTAGCCTCGAGTGGACTAGGAGACCTGGGAGCCTGAGCTATCTTGGCAGAGGGGCTTGGGTTCCTTGGAATGCACTGTGCCTCCATTCTATACAAATAGAGCCTGCTGAAAGCCCTGGCCTCATGAATTGCGCAGTTAGCAACTAGGACTGGTGACCACCTGCATGCTGCCCTGGGTAGGCTGGTTCTCTCTCTCTCTGTCTCTTTCTCTGTCTCTCTGTCTGTCTCTGTCTCTGTCTGTCTCTGCCTCTGTCTCTCCCTCCCTCTCTCCCCCTGAAGATTGAACTCAGAACCCTGCACTTGCCAGGCAAGTGCTTATTCTACTGAGCTATCTTCCTGGCCTTCTACTCTCAATTTCTGTAAGATCAACATTGTAGATTCTACACGAGAGTGAGATCGAGCAGTATGTATCTTTCTGTTCCTGGATTATTTCACCTAGCATAATGTCCTCCAAACCCACCCACACTGTCACAGTGACAGGACTTCATCCTTTTAACGGTGCAGTAGTATCTCCTGGCATACACCAACGGAATCTTCTTTATCTATTGATTGGTTGATGGGCGTCACCTTGTTTGCATTTCTTGGCCATTATGTGGAGCCATACTGAACACAGGAGGGCAGATATCTCTGCCATACTGATTTCATTCCTTTTGGATGGAGAGCCAGTAGAGGGGTTGCTAGATCATGTATATATGTGGAAGTTCCATTTTTAGTTTTCTGAGGAACCTCCATGCTGTTTTCCATAATGGCTGCAATAATTTATATTCCTTTCAACAGTGTTTAAGAGTTCCACCATGGGTATCCTTGATATTTTCTCTTGGCATATTAGATCTGCAATGGCTCCCAAGGCCACTTGGGTTTGTAAGGCCACAGAGTGATACAGCTGTTTTTCAATTAGGAAGTGAGAGCTGCCCGGGAGAGGTCAGTGTGGTCATGACCCGGAAGTGTTTATCTCTTTTTCTTGTCGGCCCTTGATTCTCTGCTTCCTGTTCTCATGACGTGATCATCCCTCCCTCAGCCATGCTGCTTGTATCTGGGGCCAGCTGACTGCACAAGGCCTGAAATTTCTAAAATGGGAGCCAAAATAAACCTCTCCTCTTTAAGTTGTGGGCGTCCCCTCTTTCATCCCGCAGAGAGAAGTGGCTCAGACATATGAACAAGCATACCTGTGAGGAGAATGGCAGGCTTGTGGCATGCCCTGATTTCCTATTACTGCTGCAGCGAATGACTACAAACCTGGTGGCCTGCAGCAATGAAAATTCCCTCTCTCACAGTTCTGGAAGTGAAAAGCCCAAATTTGGTCTCTCTTGGCTAAAGTCCAGGCTGTAGGTATGGCCTTCTGGAGAATCCTTTCAGCTTGCCTTCTCCAGCTTCGGGGCCCTCTGCATTCTTGGGCTTATCACCCTGTTCTAGTGAGCCACGGCTGAGCGAACCCACATCAGCTACACCACTTGGACTCTCTTGTGGTCTTCTTGTATTTAGAAGGAGCTGTGATCACACTGAGATACCTGGATAACCTAGCATAATATCCTTGTCTCAAGATCATAAATTTAAATCATAGGTTTCTTCTTTTTGGAGAACTTTATGCATGATAATATATGATCAGACTCCAAGATTAGCATGTAGACTTATTTGAGGGGCACATTACCCTGTCTGCCACATAGGGTATTAGAAATCTTCGACCGCCTTAGCGAAGGGCAGTTTTCTGAAATGAGTGTATCAATTCACACCCACACCAGTAGTGACTGTTGCCCCCCATCTTTCCTAGCACTTGGTCATGTCAAACTTGGATATTTTTGCCAGTGTTGGCTTCTGCACTCTATTTCCTAGGGATTGTGGTAGGGAGGTGACAGTTTCCTATTATCAGCCACAGACTGAGTGCCCACGTGAAATGACCGCTGGATCGATATGCCAACACCTGCCTGGCTTTTCAGTATCGCCCGCCCTAGTCCAATCCCAACTGTCACACTCCTGCCATTCTAGAGATTCTAACTGGGCTGCAGGCTATGCTATGGACTTAGGCACTTCCCGGTGCGAAGAGTTCTTCTGGGTCCCACCTGCCTGTCCTGGGCTCTTGGCTGCATCTGCTGGAGTCTACGTGAATGGTACTAGCAAGAGAGGCCTGTGTGTCTGAAGATCTGTGCCACCCTAAATAAAAAGACACCTGCATCATGATGGCATTTCAGTTGCTCCACTGGGTGTGACCTGGATGCTGTCACACCAGCCTTACATTAGTAGGAACACTGAAAGGTCACGAAGCCAGGGAAGCAGAAACCATCTGGGCTGTAGATTCAAAGTTTCTAGGGGGTTTCAAGATCTAAGAGAAGAAAAAAAGAAAGGAAGGAAGGAAGGAAGGAAGGAAAGAAAGAAAAAGCAAGCAAGCAAGCAAGCAAGCTTATTTATACAAAAAGGGGGCCGGTGAGACAGCTTAGCAGTCTAAAGCACCTGGTTAGGCAACCGCAGGGACTGCAGTTTGATCCCTGGCAATACGTGATGCACCAGCCCCACCCCCAGGGCAGGCTGAACTGGCCATGAAAGGAAGAAAGGAAAAAAGAAAGGAAAGAAAGGAAAGAAAGGAAAGAAAGGAAAGAAAGGAAGGAAGGAAGGAAGGAAAGAAAGAAAGAAAGAAAGAAAGAAAGAAAGAAAGAAAAGAGAGAGCTGGGAGTGGTGGCGCACGCCTGTAATCCCAGCACTCAGGAGGCTGAGGCAGGAGGATCAGTGTGAGTTCGAGACCATCCTGGGGTACAAAAGTGAGCTCAAGGCCAGTCTGAACTGCATAACAAGACCCTGTCTCAAAAAGACAAAAAAAAAAAAAAAAAAAAAAAAAAAAAAAAAAAAAAAAAAAAAAAAAAAAAAAAGAAAGAGAAGAAAGAAAAGAAAAGAAAAAAGTTTCAGATCTAAGAGAGCTGTGAAGGGCACAGGAGAGAGCAAAGAATGCATTTTTCTGACCTTAAGGGTAATGCTGCCACCACAGCCAATCTGCTTTGTGGACATCCTCGGAGGGTGAGACACGTTGGCACCCTGGGCACAGTCTCAGCGTGTACTGGGCACTTTCGCTGCCTAGCTGGAGGCCCAGGCCCAGAGAGATGCTGGGCTTCACTTTTCGCCAGATCTGATTTCAAGTCTCCCAGTTTCAATTCTCCTTTATGCACTGGAAATTTTCAGCATGGGCACCATGCCCAGTGTGACAGCAAACAAAGCAGATGTGTTTTTCCACTCGCTTTGCTCGGGAAGTTTCATACGAAGCAGCTCAGTCACTGCAGAAGAAACCTCCTCTGGATGCTCACACCGTCTCGCTGATGGACTGATGCTGGGGAAATCACCAGTCCTAAGGGAAACCAGCCCCTGAACAGCAAACTATCAGAGACAGCCTTTCTAGTGTGCAAGCAGGAAGCTTCCATGAAGCAGCTGAAGAAAACAACAGCCGAAAGGACGAACTGAACTGGCCCTCTCTATCTTCTGCTGGAAGTGGGGTGCTCATCTTCTGCCCACTGGAAGCCAGGAAGCCATTCCGAACAGCATTCGGACGGCCTTGCCAGGAAGCCATACATAAATCATGCTAGAGGCCTCCTCTAAAAGTGGCCAGAGTATGGCATTAATGAATAACAGCAAGGGACTGCCTTTTGTTGGTCAGAGTGGACAGTAAGTCTCCAGCTGGGACATAGGCTCTCTTCCCCACCCTGGTGTCCACACAATGAACTTTTTCCTGATCCTCTTGCTTTAGCCCAGCTGTCACCACTGTCACCAAACTGCTCCTTGCTATGCTCAGGCAGGAGTGGGTCCACCCCCTCCATCCTCGCAGCCCTGTAGCAGCCTCTTAGGTGGCTACAACACTCATTCAGCTTAGGAGACTGGTACATCCTTTCTCCTCCCTTGTGGGCTGCAAGAACCCTGAGGCTGGGGACAACCTCATCCATCTGTGTATTATCGTATATCAGTCCCAGGCCTGCTGGGCCAGAGCCTGGCACCTCTGTGTGGAAGCCAGGCTGAAGGAGCTCACAGCAGCAGTAGCAGCGGGTGGCACAGTGCACCTCAACTTGTCCCTTTGCCTTTATTTTTATCTTTGTCACTTTTCTTTTTCTTCTTGAGACAGGGGTCTTGCTATGCAACTCAGGCTGCCCTTGAACTCTCTTTGTGGCCCAGGCTAATCTTGAACTTGCAATGATTCCCCAGCCTCAGCCTTCCACATGCTGGGATTACAGGCATGTGCCACCATGCCTGGCCCCTTGCCTTTAAATGACCAGGAAAGTGCAAGCTTAGGGGTCCCAGTCCAGCCTGCTCAGTGCTCCAAGTTGACATACACACAGTGTCTGTGACACCATCCTGACTCACCCGCACTGGGTGTGAGGAAGTGCTGGTGAAAATAAAGATCTGTGTTGCAAAGCTTACTAAGCGAGACCCACCTCATCCTCCTCCCAGAGGCACAGGGACAGCCAGGTGAGCACAGGCACATTTTCCACAGTCTTATACAGTCAGCCTGGGTAGCTCACAGGTTCAAACAACCGCAGCTCATTATAGTCGAGAGCAAAAATTGTATCTGTATGTGCACCTGTGGGCTTTCTTCTAGCCAATGTACCCTAAGCGATACAGTATAGCAGCTGTCCACGTAGCATTCACATGGCATTAGAAGTCACCTAGAGATGATTCAGAGTACACAGGAGGATGTGAACACGTTTCACACCAGCACTGGGTGGTTTTATGCTAGGAACCTGAACACTTGTGGGTTTTGGTATCCTTGAGGATTCTTAGAATGGTTCCTCCAGGGATGGTGAGGTACTACAATATTTGCAATCCAAACCCTAAAAATCAGGACTCATGCTTAGGCAGACTTGGAGCCGGTGAAGTTGCCCAACCATCCTGGAGGCTGAGCGTGGGGCTGTTTGACAGTCCCCTGGCGGGGCTGGGTGGCATCAGCTACAGTTTGAAGTGTCCTATGCAGGACAGGAAGAGCCACAAGTTTGGCACAGGGCAGTTCCTGCAGTAGCACCTCCACTGGAACCCGGCCCCATGTTTGTAATTGCAGACTCTTTTTTCCCATGCTGCATGACGGACAGCTCACAAAGGGTCTCAAGTGGCTCCCCCCAGCCAAATGTCCCCTGGCACCCAACAGAGAAGGCTCCAGGAAAGGAACTTTCCCTCTACTGCAAATCTATAGCCTCTCCCCGAATGCTTGCATACAGGAAGAAGGCCTTGCCCTGTGGTCCTCAGCCCAGGAAGGAGCAACGTACCTTCTGGCCGTGGTTTCGGCTTTTCCAGCCCTCCATCTTGCATGAGCTCAAAGGCAAAGGAGACGTTCAGGACCTGGCAAGGGGGAGAGAGCACGTGTGCAGTCTGTTGCACACGCAGCCTAGAACCCCGGGGTGCAGCCCTAGGGTGAGGAGGAGCCCAGCGCTGGAACCAGAGTGGGGAGGCTGAGCTAAGGAAGGAGTACACGGCCACAGAGATGGGCAGGCCACCCTGGGCAGGCTGGCCGGTCCCAGGCTGCTGCTGGAGGAGCATTCTTCCTATCCTGCCATGCCCCTGTGTCAATGGCCGGGACTTCAGACTCAGGGAGGATGGAGAACCGCCGAGGAGTATGAGATGGTGAGACGTGTCCAAGAGGCTCTGGACCAGTTGCCTCCTGGTGTGTGAGCAGGATGAGGCGGCTGACGGGAAGCCATCAGAATGAGACTAAGCATGGGCCTGGAGCCTGCCTGGCTTTGTGGCCGCTGTTCTGACACTTCTGTGGGAACACATGAGGCTGGTTGGGTACTCAGCAGGAGCACAAGGCCAGAGGACCAGGTCAGCTTGTGGGGAGGGGAGCAAGAGGGACTGATCATGGCAGCGAGCCTGCCTCTGAGCACTGCGGACCTGGAAGAGGGGTGGCGCCTGCCTTTTCCTGGCCCACACAGTGTGGGGAGGGTGCTGGCTCGCACGGGGTCTGGGCCTCCCTCAGTGCTCCCCACCCCCTTACCTTCTGTTCAAAGCTGTCTGGAGTCAGGAAGAAGCTGTGCAGGGGCACGAAGTAGCCCTCCAGGAGGCCCATGAGCAGCACCAGGTACACGCCATCGGCAAACTGCAGGAGACAGCAGTGCGATGGCACCGGGCCTGACTCCTAGCCAGGGGCCCACTGGCCACCACGGGTCCCCATCCCAGAGGCCAGGCCTGCCCTGCAATCTGTCTTGAGGCAGGGAGGTCTGCTAAGAGGGATTCGGAGGTGAGAAGATCACCCTGGCCTACTGAAAGTATCAGGAAGGCTTCTGGAGGAAGAGAACCCTGTCCACACAGGAAGGGTAAGGAGGGGTGGAGGAGCCAGCTAGGGTGGGCTGCAAGAAGGAAAGGGAATGTTCAAGGTGAATGACCTGAGGCTACTGAGGTGACTTCCGGTTTCCAAAGAGAGCACGTTGGCGTCCTGTGAGGCTTCCTGCTTTCCTCTGTCTCTCATTTCCTTACTGCTTGGGAGGCAGTAGTGAGCTTAGGATCTAGGCCTCTGGAGTCCCAGTTCTAGCCTCCTTCCTTGCCAGCTCTGAGGCTTGCAATTTCTCTGCTTCTCCTCCCCCCCTCTCGCGCTCTCTCCATCTCCCTCTCCCTCTTTTTTAATCTGTACCATGGGTATGACATAGTAGGGCGTCTAGCCCATCATGAGGACTAACGCAGTTAACATGCAAAGTGTCTGTGACTGACTGGGAAAACAAAGCCATCAGGACACGACCTCAGCTTTTGTAGGCCATGCAGCACTGTGGTAGTGTGAGCCTGTGGCACATGTCTTAGAGCCCAGTCTCTTCCTGGACAGCAGAGCCAGTGGTGAGACCAAGGGCAGGCCGTGGGCACAGGGGAGCAGGGGGAGTATGCTCCAAGTGTGGAGGCCACTAGGCTGGAGGTCAGTACACATCAGAAGTTCTAGAACCTTCCAGAGGAGGCTGGGCCCCCCACTGTGGCTGCTAACAATGGTTGCTCTAGAGGCCAAATGTCCTGGCCTGAGCTCAGGAAGATTAAAGAACCTAGACAGAAGGGCTGGCATGGGGTTTGGGGCTGATACCATGACCTGGGGCGGTGCCTCCCTACCTCCATGGGGCCCTTGGGTGGGTAGAGCCTGCCTCTGACTCATCTCACACCACCCAGGGTGGATGCAGGAGAGTGGATCTAAGGCTGTGTTGAAATCAGTGCCCTCCTGCTGGGGGTCAGGCAACTAGCTGTGGCCAGAACAGGCCAAGAAGAAAACAATCCCATCTGTAAGCTCAGGAGGGACCTTGGGTCCTGGGAAGGTGACTCAGAAGCCCATGGTCAGCCAGACTGCTCCCCACCTGCAGCGGCTAGCTCTGCTCAGGCAGTGTGAACAGGTGACTGTCACAGGCACTGGAGCACCGGGGAGTGACACCACTTGAACACCAAGGGCAAACTTCAGAGCCCATCCGAGCCCCCCCCCCCCAAGAAACCCACTGTCCAGCATGTTCCTTATTTCCCAAAAGAATGTAGGACGCTCGCTCCAGAGTCTAGGTACCCACGGGGACAACTCAGGGACAGAACCATAAAGACGAGGCACCCAGGTACTTGGAAGAAAACAGAAACTCAGCCAGAATGAGAGGACATGGGAGTTGGGGTACAGGGAGTAGGTTTTAGGGCTGGGGATGTAGCTCAGTGGTGAAGCAAAGCCCTGGTTTCAATCCTAGCAACACACACACACTGTAAAGCATAAACACAGATATGGATGAACAAGGGATTCTGTAGTAGGTTCTAGGCAGGACACCGTATGGGGAATCACCAATGTGAGGCCGCCCCATAATGGGGCTAGCGGGGACCAACGCCACTGCAGGAGAGGCACTGAGAGGTGCTCAGCTGCACCCAGGGAAGGCTGTCCTGAGACATCACCACAAGAATGGAAACCGAGGGATGCTCTATAAACCAACGGACCAGCGCTCTTCAAAATGCCAGCCTCCTGCCAGAAGGCTGAGCCGTTCTAGATTAAAGAGCCTGAGGAGACACAGCACCAAGGGGCCGGTGGGTAGCTGGCATGACAGCAGAGAGCGTTTGCACCAACTGCGCAATGCTGCCACAGCAGGTGGTTAAAATCAGCCACACAGCCAGGCCTGAAACCCCAGCTTCTCAGAAGGTAGAGGCAGGAGAATCGTAAATTCAAGGACGCTACCTACTGAAAAATTCATATAATTTAACAGATAAACAGGTTGCATCAGTGTCAACTGCCTGCTTTTGATAACCGTGTTGAAGGGGTTATATTTATTCTTAAAAGATGTAGGTAAATATTTAGGGATGAGGGGGGTGTGGCCAAATGCTAACTGCCATGCACCAGTGAGGAATGCGGGTGTCAATTCCAGGAACTTTTCAACACAAACAGCTGGGGATGATGGAGAGCGCTTCTAGCCAGTTCGGCCCTGTTATGGTTTATGTCTCGTTGTCCCCCCAAAGCCTCATGGAGTCACTGGGTGGGGACTTCTAGAGTTTGAGACTTGATCCATGATCCCTGGGATTATAGGTTTTAGTACTGATGGGATTATGGGTGGAAGTACTTCTGGGATTATGGGTGTAGCCTAGGGCGGGAGCTAAGGAAGAGAGCCTGAATGTAATATAAAGAGAGAGAGAGAGAGAGACAGACTGGAGCTCTAGCTGTTGCTGCTGCTCTGCTGCCCTGATTGACTGGCTGCCTCTGCTACCATTTTGCTGCTGTTCTGCCGCCATGAACTGGATGCTCTCCACCTGCTCCACTCAGCCTTGGGCTAGCCGAATATGGACTGAAACCTCTACGAACTGTGAGCTAAAAAAACCTTTCCTTCCTTCATTTTGAGTGTCAGGTATTTGTCCCAGCAACGAGCAAAAAGTAACTAATACAGAACTTGGTACCAGAGAAGTGGGGTCGTTGCTGTGACTATACCTGACAATGTGGATTATAAGCTTTTGGAAATGGCTTACGGGAAGAGGTAGGAAAGGTTCAGAGATGTCGGCTAAAAACAAAGCAGTAGAACGGCTTCAGCTGTTCAGCTTGGGCGATTTTGGTCAGAGCTT